>JAZHYW010002480.1:0-99709 GCA_037355805.1 Ixodes ricinus | reverse complement strand
GCCGCAGCGTCTGAACATGCTCCTCCCACGTAGTTGTGGCCACGAGAACATCTACACAGCGTACCACTTGCAATCTCCTTGAGAAGAGTCCTCATAAGCCTGGTGAAAATCAAAGCAGGCCATCCTGATGCCCAAGGGCATGAATATGAAGTGGTAGTGTCCAGATTGTGTTGAGAAGGCTGTTTTGAGCGTCGCACACTTCCTCCAGTGGCATCTGCCAATATCCTTTGGCGAGGTCAAACTTTGAGAATAAGTTTTTGATTCCCGACCTCTGCAAACACCGTGTCGGTCCTCGGTACGGGCTCCGCGTCTGCAATCAGGGGGGGTCATTGATGCGGCAAAAATCAATACAATGCTCGATACGTTTTGTCTTTTTCTTTTTTTTTTTAAGCAGCGGCCACAGAGCCGAGTTGTGAGGTGGGAGAGAGCGTTCGATGACTCCTCATCTTCAACATATGGTTCACCTCCTTCAACCACCACGTCCTTCACCGCAAAGGGAAGAGGGTATTGGGGTGTGTTCACAACCTCCGAGGTTGTCGGTTCCAGCTGACACTCCGCGAGATTCGTCTTTCCTGGGACTTCCAAAAAAATGTCCTCGTACGACTTCAAAAGACTACGCATCTCCGATCTTCCTTCAGATTGTCGGATACCGTCACAGCTTCAAAACCGTGAATTTTTCCTCCGCTGAAGGTTGGCAGCCGAGCATCTAAGTACGCCTCCCTACAACAATAAAGGACGAAGCTTGAAGAGGTGTTCCCCCTTGGCGCTTTTCACATCGCTTCAACATGTTGACGTGGAATAGCTTCGTGGTACGCGTCAGGTCGACCCAGTAGTCGAACTCATTATTTTTTCCGTAAGAGGAAAATGTCCTTTCCAGTGCATCAGAAGCGTTTTGCGGCTTGTCGGGAGAAGAATCAGAGCCTGATCCCCAACTCTAAGCTCTCGGCATTTGCTGTTCTTGTCTTAGTACCTTTTTTGCTTCGTTCGTGCTTGAACTAGATTTCGATGCGCTAGTTCTTAACTTTTCTCAAGTCGCGCCCTGAGATCCAGGACGTAACTGTACGTGGTCTTAACTTCGTCACTGATCTCATCCTCTGTCCACACTTCCTTGAGAACCGTAAGCGGGCCTCGCACGTGACGTCCATAGATGAGGCAGAATGGGAAAGCCCGAAGCTAGATTGTGGCACCTGACTATACACAAGCAAAAGTGGTGCAGGTACCTATCTCAAGACCTGTACTGCTCATGACTTAGTTTCTGTAACATTTGCTCTAGGGAGCCGTTGAATTGCTCCACCATCCCATTGCACATCTGATGTGTAGTAAAGTGCTACCGAATCGCCGGTGTGGCGATATGTTCTACTAAGAACTGAGGAGCCAGGACAATAAACGTCTTTACTTCATGATGGCGGATCCCGAACAGCGCCGCTCGCGCACTCGGCTCCAGAAGAGTGTGCGTTGTCGTCGTCGTCTGGGCTCAGTTCCCATCATATCTTCCCCCTTAAAAGAAGACTGGAAGGGCTGAACCTGTTTCCTCTCTCGAGTCGAGCGCCGTGGAAGTGGCACAGGAGTTGAGAGGGACTGGTTCTGGTTTGTTGAGGGACTTTTAGATGGACTTGGGTTTGCGGGACTTGAATCAGTGGAATTCTGGCCCGGCAACGTGTCCAGGCTTCGTTCAGCTAGAGGTCCGTCGCAGGGAACCTTGCCCTCTGATGATGTAGGTGTGAGTGGCGCCTCTGGGTCAGTCCAATCGGGAAACCCAAGTGGGTCTTCTGTGCGCCGCTGGCGAACTTGGTCAAGATGGCGACGCACCAGGTCCGTATTGGCTTGTATCGTCACCATGCGTGAGCCTTCCGCGCTCTTGACGATTCCCGGCAGCCACTTTGGGCCCTTACCAAAGTTTCGGAAGAATATCTTTCTGCCCGGTTTAAAAAATGGCGGAGTGGGCTGACTCCCGCCCTGTGTAGTCAGCTCTGACCTCTTGTCCGGAAAGCACGTGTCCAAACGTGACCGGATCTGGTATCCCAAAAGTAACTGGGATGGAGACTTCCCCGAAGCCACAGGCGTGCGCCGATAATTGAGAAGCAGTCGGCACAACTTTACGTCTAGTGTGGACCCGCTTGTCTTCTTCAAGGCATCCTTAACCGTACGTACGGCCCGTTCGGCGAGGCCGTTCGATTGTGGATGATAGGGGGCCGTGCGGTAGTGCTCCACGTGGTTCCTCTTTAGGAACTGAGAGAACTCTTCACTTGTAAATGGTGTACCATTATCCGTGACGACAGTCCGTGGAATTCCAAAGCGGCTGAACAGCTCCCGAAGTTGTCGGATTGTGGAATCCGACGTTGCATGATTGGTAGCTGTAGCTTCAATCCACTTCGAGTATGCGTCGATGACAATCAGGATCATCTTTCCGTCGACGGGCCCGGCATAATCCAAGTGTAACCTCGACCAGGGTTCACCGGTCACCGGCCAGTCGACAGGTTTCTGTGCTGCTGGCATAGAAGCCGCTTGAATACATGTCTCACATCTCTGGGTAAGGTCTACGATAGCCGAGTCCAATGAGGGCCACCAGAACCTTGAGCGAGCAACTGCCTTCATGGCCGACGCACCTTGGTGGGTCTCGTGGAGGAGCTTGAGGACAGCTTCGCGAGCCTTTTTGGAACGACGACTCGGTTTCCCCAGTACAGCAGGCTGTGATGCACCGAAAGCTCGTCTTTCCTGCTCCAAAAAGGTCGAAGCCCCTCTTGCTCCATCAATAGCTTCCGCGGCCATCCGCGCTGTACATAAGTGATGACGCTACGCAACGTCTTGTCTTCCGCGGTCATCTGTGCCATCTGTTTCGCTGACACCAAGCCGTTGTCCAGCTCCTCCAAGGAAGCAATTATTTCAGGAAGATCCTCCTCTTGTAGTTCCTGCGAATCCGCTTGAAGGGAAGTCTACTCATGGCATCGGCATTCGCGTTACTTGTCCCTGGCCGGTACTCGATGCGATAGCTGTATCCACCCAGGATGATGGCCCACCGTTGAATTCTAGCCGCAGCCATCGTCGGCACGGCCTTGTCATGATGGAAGAGACCTACCAAGGGCTTGTGATCTGTAACCAGAGTGAACTCCCTACCCAACAAGTAGTCCCTAAACTTCGTGACAGCGAACACCAATGCCAAGGCTTCTCGTTCCAGTTGGGAGTAGTTCTTCTCAGCACTCGTCAGTGTCCGAGAACGAAAACCGACAGGCTTCACTTCGCTTCCACAACGGTGGGACAGGACGGCGCCAATTCCATGTGGTGAAGCGTCACATTCAAGAAGCAAGGGCTTCGCAGGGTCATAGTGAGCTAACATGTTGGACTCACTTAGGATCGTTTTTGCTCGTTGAAACGCCCTGTCTTCATCTTTTCCCCAATGCCATTTTACTCCCTTCTGTAACAGTGTGTACAAGGGGGACAACAATGTTGCCATGTTTTGCACGAACCGGTTATAATAAGTTATGAGGCCCAGGAACGAGCGAAGCTCGCTGACGTTCGTTGGTGCTCGGGCATGCTGGAGGGCCTCCAGGTTCTTGCCGGTTGGATGCAGCCCTTTTGTGTCAATCCTGTGTCCGAGGTAGATAACTTCTGCTTTCCGGAAGCAACATTTCTCCTTGTTGAGCTTGACTCCGTTATCACGGAGCACTTGCAGTACCTGACGTAGCCTTTCACCGTTGTCCCCGTTCTTTTCCGCTACCAGGACATCATCCAGGTACACTTGAACTCCAGAAATGCCTTGTAACAAGGTCTCCATTCTCCTCTGGAAGATTGAAGGGGCCGATGCAACACCAAAAGGTAGCCGGTTGTAGCAATATAGGCCCTTGTGCGTGTTGATCACCGTCAACTTCTTGGACTCCTCGTCTAATGGAACTTGGTTATAGGCTTCCCGAAGGTCCAGCGTACTGAAAAGGTCACCGCCATTCAGTGATGCGAAAATGTCCTCAATCAGTGGTAACGGGTACTGCTCCGTCGGACAAGCCTTGTTCAAGGTGAGTTTAAAATCCCCGCAGAGCCTGATACAGCCGTTTTTCTTTACGACCGGCACGACTGGGGTTGCCCATTCAGAATGGGTAACAGGAGAGAGGATACCGTTCTCCACCAGGCGGTCGATCTCGTCGGTAACCTTCTGTCGTAGCCCGTACGCCACAGGTCTGGCCTTCCAGAACTTTGGTGTTGCTCCTGGGCTCACGTGCAAATGTACTTCCGGTCCTTTGATTAGACCCAAACCCGGTTGAAAAAGTTCTTGGTATTCTGCTAATACCTGATCCAAGTCTCCATGTTGTTCAGTCTTCAAGGACAACAGCTGAGTTGGAAGAAGGCTGAAGGCTTGAATCACGTCGCGGCCAACCAGGCTTGGTCCGTTGCATCCCAAAACTGTTAACTCGGCTTTTACTTGACGTCCTTCATAACTGACCGTCAAGCTCAACTTTCCGATGATTGGCACCCTACCGAGGTAGCATGACAGACTTAACGTGGTTTCTTGCAACCGAGGCCACCTTGCTTTGTTTTCTTCATATACTCTTTTTGGAATGACGCAGACCGGGGAGCCGGTGTCCAGTTCCATGAGTAGGTCAACACTCCCCCACGTGAACAACCGTCGGACTGGCGCAATCAGGTTCAACGTGTCCTCTCGCTGCGGTCGTGGAAAAAGGCTGTCAATACCGCAGTCGTCATCAGACTCTGTTCCAGCAAAGGCGTTGGCCCCTCCACGCGACGTAGTCTCGCGTGAAGTGCAGCGCTGGGCAACATGTCCAATCTTCCCACAGCGAAAACAAGTCTTCTTCCGAAAACCGCAGTCCTTGGGGAGGTGTGAAGTTCTCCCGCAACGGTAGCAGGCCTCCGATGCTATCACCTTCTCTTGGATCTTGCCAGGAGTTCGGGTTTGAGAGGTCTTGCTCCCTCTCGCGGTTATCTTCTGGAGTTCTCCCTCTGGCTTCACCATTTGCGTGGCATCTTTTGTCGCTGCTTCTGCAGCAACTGCCATGTCCACCGCCGACTCCAGCGTCAGGTCCCGGCGTGCCAAGAGAGTCTGCTGTAGCTTCTCGTTACGCAGCCCACAAACTAGCCGGTCCCGTAGCATGCGGTCGAGCATCGACCCAAAGTTGCACTTATCCGCGATGCGCCGCAGCTCCACCAGGAAATCGTGAACTGTCTCGTTCTCTCCTTGTCGGCGGCTGAAGAAACGGAAGCTCTCCGCTATCTCATTAGGCTTCGGTGTGAAGTAGTTATCAAGGTGCTTGACAGTTTCGTCGTAGCTCAGCTCGGATACTTGTAATGGCGCGCAACTTGCCGACAACACGCGAATAGCTTTGGTTCCTAACGCAGAAACTAGAAGCGCACGCTTCTGAGGCGCCGACGTGATCTCATTCCCCTCGAAGTAGGCTTCGACTCTAATGAAATAAGAGTCCCACCTGTCTGTAGCCTCGTTGAAGGGCGGAACGTTGTACGCCATCCTTGCTGCGCTGACCGGTGGTGACCCGCCGATCAGGGGACCGTTTCCAGCGTGGGCGTCCGTGTTCCTCGTCGCCAATGTAGTAAAGTGCTACCGAATCGCCGGTGTGGCGATATGTTCTACTAAGAACTGAGGAGCCAGGACAATAAACGTCTTTACTTCATGATGGCGGATCCCGAACAGCGCCGCTCGCGCACTCGGCTCCAGAAGAGTGTGCGTTGTCGTCGTCGTCTGGGCTCAGTTCCCATCATGATGGTAGGGAGTTGTGCTGAGATATTTAATTGCCAATAGGTCGTTGACTTCTCTCATCAGGTCAGAGATGAAACAAGTACCTCGATCGCAGATAATTTCGCGAGGAAATCATATCCGGGAAAACATCACCACGAGTCCTTCTGACACTGTGGCCGAGTCAATTGCCGGCAGTGCTACAGCGTCCGGATAACGTGTGACAAAGTCGACCAACGGCAGTGCTACGGCGTCCGGATAACGTGTGGCAAAGTCGACCAACGTGAGAATGTAGCTGTGACTATTAGCTGATGTTGGCAACAGCGAACCGACAATGTCTACGGCGATGCGCTCGAACGGCGTGTCGAGCAATAGCATGCGACCAAGCGTGACCTTGCCCACCTTACTTTTAGGAAAGGTCTGTTGGCAGACATCGCATGACTTGACAAATCTTCGGATCTCGTTCTGTACGCCTGGCCAATAAAATTCTTCAAGAATGCGGTCGATGATCTTCTTTCCGCATTCATGCCCTGCCATCAGACTTTCGTGGGTCATGCCTAATGCCTGAGCACGCAGAACTTTAGGCAGTACCGCCTGTCTCAAGATCTCACATTGTGACAGCTGATAACAGCGGAACAAAATTCTCTTGTCCACTGTGAATATGTATGAGGGGTCTCCCTTGCCAGGAAAAACTTTCCCTCCTTTTTCCTAGCAACCTTGCAAAGTTGCATCTTTTCCTTGCTCTTCTTGAAATGTCTTCGTCATTTCTAGGAAACCGATGCCGACAACAGAACACTTCCGAAATGAAGCAGAAGAACCTGTTCCCGCCAAAACTAAGGCATGACCTCCAGTCAAGTTGCCGACTTTGTCGTCACGCGTGGTAAGTTCAGCAGTCTTGGACGATCCCCTCCAGTATGGGTCGGGACTAGTGGCCTCGTGCGAGCCGAGAACATTTCCCACTATGACATCATAAAGCGGTGCCTCTAGGCATTTCACGATCGCGGTACCCTTGAAATACGGTGAAGCGATGTCGACCTTGGCTTCTGGAACCTCCAGTTTGGTGCCGTCTACCATCAGAAGAGTAGCTTTCGACCCTGTAAGTGCTGTCTCCGGGATAAGCGAGGGGCGCACAATCAGGGCGTTGCTGCCAGTGTCTCTTAAAACCGAAACAACCTGTCCTAACAGTTCACCTTCCACAACACGCATGTTGTACGTTTCGGTCGTCCACTCTCGGGCAACATCTGCAACATGTTTGGCAGCATTTCTTTTTAGGTTTTGTGTCTCCCGGCTTCGTTCCCTATTGAAAAAATCCGGCAAAAACTTCCAGTGACATTCGGTGGAAACGGGTTAATTTCCACTCATTTTCACCAGAAACCAGCGTAGTTTACCAGCTTTTTGGTGGAAATAGTACCGGCCGCCACTTTCCGTTACCAGATTCCGGTGTACGTTTTACCGGAGCCACTCTCGGTTAAAATCCGGCAAAAACTTCCCGTGACATTCAGTGGTAACGGGTTAATTTCCACTCATTTTCACCAGAAACCAGCGTCGTTTACCAGTCTGTGGTGGAAATATTACCGGAAGATACTTTCGCTGAAAGTTTTGCCAGAACCATGTTCGATTACCCGTCGCTGGAATCCTACCGGAAGCCACTCTCGTTTGCCAGACACCGAACTTCACTGGTAGCCGACGAAAGGGGAACGGCTAAAGGCAAGAAAGCCAAGACGAGCAGGGGGACTAGCTGAGTTTGTAATGGTGGCCGCCAATGCAGTGGCATTCTCGTGAGTGCGTGTGTTTAGCTCGAGACGACGTTGCAATCCTGCAAGAAGTGCGTGCAGCGAACTGTTTTGACGATCCAAAAAGGTGAGCAGCGATCACCGGCAACTTGCTACTATTTGCGACAGGCAAAAGTCGGGGCAGAGCTGGTACGAGACCACTCGGGCGGCATTCTCGTGAGTGCGAGTTTTAGCTCGGGACGACGTTGCAACCCTCAAGAAGTGCGTGCAGCGAACTGTTTTGACGATCCAAAAAGGTGGGCACTTTCACCCGTTTTTATTCGAAACCAGTTTACCTGCAGTCTGTGCGAGATTATTTGCCGGCAAACAGATTTTGCTGTAATTTCATCGGCATCGGGTTTCCAGATTTCGCTGGAATGTCACCGCCAGCCACTTTCGATTCCCAGACGACCCGGTTTTAATCTTACCCGAAACGGGTGACTCGCTTCCCTGTTTACCGAACTTCACTCAAAGCCGACGCGAGGGGAGGGGAAGCCGAGGCGAGCCGGGGACTGGGCGTCCTTGGTGCCTCGCACCAAGGACGAGTCCCCACGCACCCTCTCTCCCTCGCATTGGGTCGTGGGGAAAATGCGAGAAGGTCGTTTTGCTGACTTTTTTATTTCTTTTTTTAAGAAAACCGGCTTCTTTGTCCGTCAACGAGCAACGGCCGGCCAGGAACGAACGCTCAGTCTCGGATTCTCGTTCCATGTGTGCGACCTGTATCTTCCAGAGCAGCTGGGTGTGCAGATGAAAAGAAAATATCTTTCAGTGACCTGTTTCTTACGCCTCTTTGTCCGTCCGGCTTCAGAAGCATCCAGCGAGCGAAAAAGACTGTGCCCGGGATTTCTCAACGGCGGCGGATGTTCGTTCCGCGCGGTCGTGGTTTTCGCTAAGCGTGCTACCGACGCCATGGTGCACCCGCGGCGGCGGCATCAGGGACGACATCGTGATCTGTGCCCGGGATTTCTCAACGGCGGCGGATGTTCGTTCCGCGCGTTCGTGGTTTTCGCTAAGCGTGCTACCGACACCTGCTGCACCCGCGGCGACGACATCAGGGACGACATCGTGATCTGTGCCCGTGATTTCTCAACGGCGGCGGATGTTCGTTTCGCGCGTTCGTGGTTTTCGCTAAGCGTGCTACTGACACCTGCTGCACCCGCGGCGACGACATCAGGGACGACATCGTGATCTGTGCCCGTGATTTCTCAACGGCGGCGGATGTTCGTTTCGCGCGTTCGTGGTTTTCGCTAAACGTGCTACTGAGATCATACGTGTGTGTGTCCGTGTGGTGCACCTGCGCGGTTTTATTACCGTACGTCTAGGAATTTACCCAGCGGCATTGTAAGTACTTTGAAAGATATCTTTTGCGACAAAGAACTCGGTTGTTCCTATTTGGTCTGATTGCTTTTGTCTACAGCTGTGCAAATTGTTTCACTGGTATCGACCCGGTTAAATAGATACATAGAACCTTCAGGTCTCTGTGGACTAACCACTTTTATTGTTACCGAATCGTCCAGCATCTGGTAAACATGCACCAACCACGGTTCACAGGCTTCCTCCTAAATGGCTTCCGTTGACTTCCGAAAAAAAGAAAGAAAAAACACTATGAATTCCGGCCAATCTTCAACAGTTTGCCAGAGTCTTTGCTGAAAATATCATCCTTTCGTGCGGTAAAACGGAATGTAAGAGAATGGTGCCTCACGCGCGCGCAATAATGATTATATAATTACATAGTGCGTATTCGTTGCCCACATTCCTACGTTATTGTTGTTTGTTTGTTTTGTTTCTCTAGTGTTCACTGTGTCACGGTATTTTATTGGCTGCCTGGTCTCACATACAAGCATCTTTGCTTTCGTGGGCCAGCACGCACACATGCATTTTTTCGAAGATAATAAAGATATTATTATATGGTGATCTTCTGGTAAATTGTGGCTTTACTGGAAGCGAAAAGAGTCCCATAATCCAGTAAAATAGTTTTTTACTGGAAATAAACTTCCGGTAGAAATCCGGTGACATTCGGGTAAAAAGCCTGTAACATTCCTGTAAACCAACCGGTGACATTCCAGTAAGAAATCCGGCGACATTCCGGTAAACTACGGCTTTACTGGAAGTGAAAACAGTCCCATAATCCAGTAAAATAGACTTTTACTGGAAATGACATTCCGGTAAAAAATATTTTTCAATGAGGGTTGCGACTCATGGCATAAGTTCTTAGGAGATACACATGAAGGAGTTTCTCTTAGATCGTTACTCTTCTTCCTACACGTCTTCAAATCATGGCCTGGCCTATGGCAGTAGACGTAGGCCAGGCCATGATTCATTACCATCCGTTACCTTCGCGCCCCGTTCGCGCGCACGTTCCGCCGCTACTCATTTGGGTAAGTCGTCTCCTGCGAGACCTCGCGCTTCGCCCAGAGATATGATTTCCCTCGTCTTCATTCCTACTGTTATGCACTACAAGATTCAAACGGTCTCGTCCTGTCGCGGACGCCAATTTAGAAGAATCGATTTTAACAGATACGTGAATTAAGAAAGACGAGTTCGTCTGAAGTAGAAAATAACGTTATATTAGAGAATCATATGCCAAGATGAAAACACACTAATTAAATTTACACATGAAAAACTACGATTAGTATGATTTTGGGGAAATAGTAAACAGGAATGCGCGTTCGACAGATTGTTCTCGCAATGTCGGCACACTGCTTCAATGTTGCTCTCTAAAGGCAACCCGAAAGCTCACTGTGACAACTTATCGCTCTCTTGTCTCGTGGCGCTGGCTCTTCAGAGGTGTTGTGCAATGGAGCGGCGACAAAGCACGTACCGGAAAGTTCACGGTTCAGCTTGAAGCCGGTGGGTCGGAGGCGGCGTTGGCGGCGTTGTCACGGCATCGGCGCTTGGAGTGGCTTGTTGGAGTAGACGGGGCCGCTCTGGTCTTGACGTGTGCTCCGCAACACATGCACCTGCTTTCAACTGTGGTAAAGGCCTCGTCGGAGCCAAAGGTCAGGCCAGGTGGAAGCCTTGAAGAACCCGGGTCTGGACGCCCGGCGGTTCCCTTCCACACCTTGGACTGCCCGCTCGAATACACTCCATTTTTTTTTCTCTGCCTTCTTTTTCTTTTTTTTCCTTGTTGCAGGGCGCCTGGCGCGCGTCACCAAGATGGCGTGGCACGCGCACATACACAGTTCGTCCCGTGCCACAACGCGGCACGAAGATGACCTTTCACGCGCACACACACCCGTCGAAATCCGCGCACGTGCAAAGGTGCACAGTCCTCTGCGGCAAGTGCCCGCAGTTTAATGGACACAGGTCAGGATCATAACTGCGCTGTACGGCTTCAGTTTTCATGCAGCCTGTAGTAACGCGGCGACTGGATTCCTGTTGAACGAAAAAAAAACGTTTATTACATTGGAGACTTTGAGAACACCATCGGTTAAAAAGCGTATACAGCAGAAACGATAAAATTTAACTAGCCCAGCATCTAACCACAAGCCGAGGTGCAGGGAAAAAGCACGATCACATCTGGAATACTGTTTTTAATGCAAACCTGTTCATAGACATTAGTCAAAAGTTAGCCGAGGTTAGAGCCTGCAAACGACGCCTTGTAAGTGTTCGGTATAATTACTATATTAGGCAGATAGTTTTCCTGTAATTATATGCGTCTTTTAACCACTCTTTGTCTTTCGCTTCTTTCGCATAGACGTCTAGTTTTTACATGGTGTTCCTTTATTCGCAACTCCAATGCCCTGTAGACGGCGGGATGGTAGTACCAAGATGGCGGAAGAGACGGGGATAGTATTCTTCAGAATTGTCCGTGCGCCAGCTCGCTGACGCTGATCAGTGCACTAAAATAATCTAACTGACTACAAATACGGAACATTCAGGGCAGGAGCCTATCACAGGTGACGGAGACGTTGACGTACCTTAAGAAGAGAAGCATGGTAATTTTTAAAAGTTGCGGAGCGGAACACAACAATTCCTATTTTAACGCAATCGCTTTTATCGTTAGAACTGCATGACGCACGAACAGGCCGGCAAGAACCATGCGGTAATAGCAGCACCAAGGCAGACAGTCCCTTGGTGCTGCTATTGCCTCCAGAGGGCGAGCAGCTGGCTGGAGTTGCGAATAGAAAGATCACACATATTTCTATGTGTGATCTCCATGTTTCTATGTTGAACCTAATTTCATGTTCCCCCATGACACAAAAATCCACAACCTTTTTGTACACATCTGATCTAGAATATGACCCTCTATTGGCACGCATGAAACTTATGTAAAACCAATTAAATTTAATTTACGTGGATTTTTCTGCTCGTAAGTGTGAGGAGTTTAAGAGTGCACGGTGTCTTTCAAATGACCACTCGCTTGACATATTTTTCTCTTTTTCCTCATATGCGTGCACTCCTGCTAAAGCCTGCTGTATATTGGGGACAAAATAAATATGGATTGATTAATTGATGGAGTCATTTATGATGCATTGACATACCACATGTGCAAGCAGAAAATATTATGGATATTGAGGGGCTCCCACTAGTATCAGCATATATTCGGTGGTCAGTGGGTAGTCACAAAAACAAGAGATTCCGACAAAACTATGAAAAACGGTAAGAAGTTTATCCCACCAGTTTGCACGCCTCTAATTCTTTTATACTAGAGACCTGTTACAGAATCTGTGTTTAGGTATAGATAGATAGTGAAGTAATAAAGAAACGACCCAAACTTCAACTCTCTGCTTCATCCTACGCCTGAATCTCACATATAATCATATATAATGCGTAAATAGTGTGTACAACCTTTACCTAGCTGTGAGACACACTGCCAGTTCAATCTATTAAGAATGAACCGAATGAAAAGCCAACTTTTAGATACAATGGGCATTCTTTCGCTGAGCTTGCCACAAGCAAACGCCATCAATTCTGTGGCGCAGCACGCTCACACATCCTCTAAGCCTTTCCGAACCAGTCACGCGCACGACTGGCGAAACAAAGCATAATTATTCGCGTAGACCGAAACCGCGAAACATCAACAAACACACTGTGTCATCTGGCGGCCCTAAAAAACTTTCCGAGGCTTCGACCCGTTTGAACCGAAACGACAACACACGCCGCTGGCACCTGTTGGGCTTCATTATCCGTTGGGACATCTCTCCCGCGTGCGCGCTGGCTGCTCGTGACAT
Source organism: Ixodes ricinus (assembly GCA_037355805.1). Classification (NCBI taxonomy): domain Eukaryota; kingdom Metazoa; phylum Arthropoda; class Arachnida; order Ixodida; family Ixodidae; genus Ixodes; species Ixodes ricinus. Next base: position 87,068 of record JAZHYW010002480.1, on the reverse strand, counting down.
TGCGGTCACCACCTCCCGGGCTTTGAACGACGACATCTCGCGCGTGACCCCGTCTATGAACCCCGGGCTTTCGTGGTTACGAAGTGCGCGGAGAGAGCGGGGCAATTACGGCAACCCCATGAAACCCGTACCAATTAAGCAAATGAGACTGTACAGAAAACGGAAAGGGAGGGGGAGGGGGGGGTGCGCTGGTGCCCCGAAATGCTCCCCCGCCTCCCTTTCCGTTTGTGTGAGCCACTCCCTGTTCGAACGGATCTTCCGTCGACTGCGTTCGCGTCCGTTGCAGCAACCCGGAGAGAGTTAAAGGGCTCGCGGTAACGCCGCACGCGAGCGAGCGAGCTCCGCACTCGCTAGCGCTAACCACGGCCTAATTGCCATTTCACTTTGAGCCGAATTAGTCCGCGACGCGATTCTCGTCTGGTGGGGCGAGTTCGCCCCGAAGCGCGGCTTCTGTGGACGCCTTTCCATCTCCACCGTAGCCGCGGGTCCGGGCGGCAGCGTGAGTTGGTATTGACGTGCCGAAGAATTAATGAGGAAAGCTGACTTCATACGTACATAAGCCGCGTCATTATTAGTTAGTAACATGCTTAATACCCTTGTCACAGGCGCGTTCTCGCGGGCATTTCAACTCCCACGAAAATTGCGTTCAACACCCTGGCGTGGTTGGACCAAATATACGTTCAGGCTAATGGAGTAGTATAATAACAGTCACATTCAATATTTTGGTGTATCGCGATTACATTTGCGTTAAGCTGCATTATGCCACGCGACGTCCAAAGTGAAATCGGCATTTGTATACCGTATGACACTTATGCTCGATAGAGTTCGTGGGTAGCTGCGTGAGCTCTCTTTGTGTCTTTTATTTTTATTGTGCTTGCAGTGAACAAGGCATATGAAATACAATGTAAACAGTTGATATCAATAAAATGTTTCTGCTCATTCAAAATGTTCAAAGCTTTTTGTTGGCGCCCTCCGCTTTATGCGTCATCATGGTGGGGATATAGAACAGAAAGACGAAGATGATGAAGTGACACCAGTATAACCCAGCGTAATTTCTGCTACATTGTCAGAATAGATATCGTTTCCGGAATCGCGATTTTGAAGTTTTTGCGTGAAATTAATGTACACTTAGCAACAATGGGTACTTTCCAACGTATGAGTGCTTGGGCAATGGAACACCATATTTTTTTATGAAGAGATTTCGATCCAGTAATTGAGCAAACGTCGAATCGGACGTAACCACTAGCAACATGGTCAAGAAGCAGGAAGGAATTTCGCGAAACAGTAGCAGCGCATCAACTTTATTGTTATGTTCCCAGTTCGTCGAAGTAGAGAGTTCAAAGCCAAGTTTAAAATGGAAAGTGTCACACTGTTGATGCCTTGTAGGATTAACAGTGTGACACTTTCAGTGTGACAATGCTGCAATCCTATTGGCTGTGGAACAATAATCAAATACTCGGTTATCGCCACCTCCTGTGCTCCTTAAGTTGTCATGGACGACAGAGGTGGAAACAGCAATGTGAAGACAGAAACAGCATATGTTTGTGTCACTGATATGCGTGAGCGGCCGTAGGACATTACGAGATGGTCGCAGGACGTGTGGCCCTTCAGTGTCATTCCGGTATTCCCCTTGAAATAAATAATAAATGATATACGTGTGCTACGTCCTTAGGAGCAAGGGGGAGGGGGAGGGAGTTATGGCCTTAGTACCGCAAGGGACTAGGCAGCCGTGCTTTCTTCGGATCCATCACACCAGCCGAGACAGTGAATGATGATGAGGATTACATGTTGCTCAACATCACTAACCGTGTCCTCTAGTCTTTCCGCTTTCCTACGAAGTACTCAAACAGGATTATGTTAAGATGACGAAAAATATGTCTTTTATGACTTTAATTTTAACGAGTCATCTTTTCTAAGGATTGTTTCTTATCTTAGTGTAGAATAGACATAGTATGATTCCCAGATTTTTCTTGATCGCAAGGAAGAAGAACGGTTTATAAGTTTATGCCTCTCGTAAAACATCATGCTATTCATCCTTCATCTCTTAGAATGCATTTTGCTTTCCGTTTGTTCCGTCATACCATATTTAGGCAATAACCCTTACCAGCTTCATGAAAAAGGAACAAATAGGAACAAGGAATAAAAAAAGGCAAACGAGACTGCCAGATTCCTGTAGTGTAACACTTTAGAGCTAAGTAGTGTGGTAATATGTTTTTTTTAGTGTGTGTGTGTTTTTTATACCTTGAATGGATTAATTTTATTCTCCATTAAGACGTCGTACAGCATGCGAACATGTACCCGGTATGTCGGTCTGGAGCAACGAAGCTCCAGGTAGACACGTAATTTTGTGTATTAAAAAAAGCAATGTTAATCGGCTAATCTGAGCAATTTTCTCAGAAGTAATCATGAAGTGTCATCATTATAAGCCTCGCCCTCCATTTCTTCAGCTGTCAGGGACTTTAGATGGTTTATTAACGTAATAAAGGAAGGTACGAGTCACTGCAATAACTATTTTATTATGTGGCTACGATAAATATATCTTATTCGCAATTCCTTTAAGTACTCGCCTCAGTTATCACCTACATCATAAGGAATACAGGGGATCGGCTCATTTGCTTCGCGCTACTTTTATCTCGATTTGTTTATTTGGAGCTTAATATGGACGAATGCAATCGTCTCATTGCACATATAGAGCGATAGCGAGATGTTCGGGGCTTACCATGCCCCGCGTTACCTATATGTTGTCACTGATTTTAAAATAGGTACTTGCAGGACACCTCTAAGTAGTATATCCGATATTTCGTTAAGAAACTTCAACTTTTACTTAATGAATATTGCATTTAGCCGAACGTCTTAATAATACTGTGGGTATTCCATGAAGTTGCTTTTGAACCAGTTGTCAGAGAGTTTTTTTATTTTTATTTATTTAAACGTTATTTGTTTATGTCAATAACTTTTATATTAAATAGTATAGTATAAACAACACATGTGCCGGATGTTTACGAGGTCTATATATATTATCTCTGAAGTAATTTCGGTGGCTTTAAATTCTAAAGAAAAACAATTGTGGGCAGGTCTGACGCCTTAATTTCGGGGTAAGCTGTTTATTGCAAAAAACTAAGGCCAATATTTTTTGTCATTACATTTCTTTGTCAAAACGAGCTTCGTATATTTAGTTTTGTGCTTTCGTTATGAAAGTTTCTTTCTCGTTCAAGACAGCACACATTACTGGAAATTATACTGCGATTTATAGTGCAATAGCTTATTTTTACTTTTTTTGTCCTGCACGTGTAGAGCAAGTATTTCTCACGTCATTTTACAGAACACGTACCACAAAAATATGTTCACAAGGGAATTCTTAGCTTGGCCGACAAATACGTTATGTGATGACATTGTACTGCGCTCACAGTATTTTTTATGGTTTTTACAAGCCCGACGCCTATGCGCATAAAAAAAAAAAAAAAAACTCTGACGACACATTCTGTCGTGGAACATTGTCTCTTTCTCATTTACAAAGCACCCTTTTACAACTTTCACGTCAAGCGTACGCCTTTATTAATGCGTTCGATAGGCATTTGCCGGTATGACCTCTCTAGGCGTCTCAATGTTCGAACAACGCCATTTCCGCATTATTCCACTCTACGCAGAATTGGTTAGAACAAAGTAACTAGCAACGACGAACAGAAAGAAAAAAAGATCATATACTGGTGTACTCGATGCACAGCGGAAGTTGAATTGCGAGGCTTGATGAACGTTTCTTTCTGAACGTGGTATGTAGACCCAGTTAATTAACGATCTGGCATCCAGCCGCGTTGGTCGTATCTGGCTGTTTACGCTCAATGCATCCTTACTCGTACTGGCAGGTGCAGCGTGCGGAATATGAACCTTCTAGCCATCACTCAAATGCAAGACTAAAATAAAGATTTCGTGTCAATCATCATCGGTGATTGATTTGACGTATCTTTTGCGTAATGATTTTTCTAATGCATTACATGTCTAATACACTTCCTAAGTTATAGAAGACAAAAAACAAACAGATTGACGAGAAAACTGTGCTGCTCTCTGGTCACAAGTTTATAGAGGAAGTATTTTCCGAGACATAGCTCTACGATGAAGGGCTTGAGTAAACACCAAATATGGCTGGAAAAACAAAATATTTTATTAGGCTAGAGTACCCTACCACTTCGCTCTAAAGTACCCTACCACCTCGCCAGAAAAGAGAAATAAAAGATGCTAAAACATTTGAAGTAACCAGGGTAACTTTATAGTGTTCAATATTATTAAAATATGAAATTATACGAGCCTTAACCTAGATGCAAACTTTCACGAAGCGAGTTTAAGCAGTTCAAAATATTTGAGACGCCGAGCAAAATTAGTTGTAAAATTAAGTATGCCCACCACACCCTTGCAACGGAATATGGAAAGGATGAAATCAATGAAGAACCTACAGATAACGTAAAGTTAAGGAGAAAGAAAAAGGCAAGTTTCTCTTGATGACTAAAATTAAAACTGAACAGAATTTCGCTGCTCCAGCTTATTGCAAAAAGTCGGGATCAAACTGCGGAAAATGCTTAAAATATAAAAATAAAATGAACGTTTAGAGAATGACCACGAACTTTGGGAATCGTCCCCTCCTTAGAGGGATCGGCAGAGCGTGAAAGAGTTGAAACCTGGCTGTGATAAAAAGACACCAATGGTGGACCTCGTACTCAAAGGCGCAAGTGAAAAGAAAAACACAATAGAAGTTCTAGGCCCAGTGATTTTTCTTTTTTTCCAAGTTTAGTCTATTTTTGTTTGTCAAGAACGTAAATTAATATCTCTTTTTTTTTTGCGGGGAAGGAGAGTTTACTTCTGGAAGCTACATTGTTTTCCTATTTATATGATTTCATTATAAACTATATTTAGTCATTATAAGCTCCGCCGTAGGCTCAACGAGGCAAACGATTTGGAACACACTGATAATAGGAAATGCGAAGATTGTTTGTTCTTTTCTCAACGTTTTTCATCTTTTGTCCCAGACGTATTTTAGAAACTAAAACGGTAGACTCCAAGACTGCGGTCGCCGGGTAAGTTCTCCGATGAAAGGCTTTTATCGAACACTTTCTTTCACTTTAATTTTACGTGCGCACGTTAGCAAACCGTGTGCCCTATCATATCCCAGTTTTTTTTTTACTTAATGATCACTTTTTTTTTAAATCCTCAACGTGCGATTTTTTGTCTCGTTTGTTCTGTGGGATTTTGCGGGAGTATATTGTTTTCAATTGAACCGACTTTTGAACTTTAGCGCCTTTGTTCCTCTGTGAAATCGCCGGAATCGGCGGTTTGCTTTGAAAAACAATATAGATATATATATATATGGAATACAATTGACAACGTGCCCTCTCAAAGTTTGAAATGAGTTTGAAAAGTTACTTTCTGGATCTTAACTAACACGAAACTGGACCTGGGAGTTTTCTTCAATTTCGATTGTGTCTCGCACATCGTAAGAAGAACTTAAGAAAGCTACTGACGAATGATTTTTAGAAGGGGCGGTTTCGGGTGAGTTCCTACGTCCTAGCTATTAAAGACCCCCCCAGTGCCAAGCAGGGGTCCATTATGATTGGTTCCTCGTGGCTTCATATATTTCTTCAGCCCTTTATTCAGACGACGCGAGCTTTTTCTAAAGAACAAAGTAAAAAATGGTAGATTACGCAAGTCGAACACTAACTTTAGGCTCCTATACCCAAAAATGAACCTCGTGAATGTGTTTTGTGTGCTTGTTTGAGGTTGCGCCTGGTTTTGTGTAGTGTAAAAAAAAATCATTAAACTTTCTGGGTTTAGTTGCCGCAAAATTTCCAACAGCTGCGGGTTTCTGTTTTTTTTTGTTTTTGTTTGTTATCTCCTCGTTCTTTTCCCAGAATACACCAAGGTCTCTTATTTTAAATCTCAGTATTTCTTTTATGCATATTGCACAGAACAAATTAGTAACTGGCTTAGGTGGACTTCGAATACCAAATATCAAGTGTCAGAGGAAAACACTGATGAACTTCAGCACCTTATGGTAGCGGTATGTTTTTTTGTGTAGCCTATATACGGCTCTTTTTAGAGTGTTTTTCTTCAGAACACGATGGCTACTAATGATGGCGACCAATACAAGGGTTCCTACGAATGCCAACAAACCTTAAAACAAAATTGTATCATAAAAAAAAAATTCTACGTGAGCAAGGATTACGGGCAAGTGAAACGCTCATGCTCATTTCTCTGCGAATATCGTAGTTTTTCCGGTTCCAGTCGTATTTCTAGCTTTGCCAGTCGCTGCGATTATCTACGATTGGCTATCTTTGTGTTCCACATAAAAGGTAAACTCCCAGACTTTCTTGAGTTTGTGTTCTACATCATTCATTGTCCCCAACAACTTAAGAATACGCGGAGCATGGTGAGTTCCGAGCGTATTTATTTCGCTCCGTAAGCATTAAAATTGCGACATTAACCCATACCAACGCAAAAACGAAACAATCTTGAAGAAAAAAAAAAAAGAAAAAAACTTTATAAGCCACGCCATACATTTCCTACTAAGCTGTCAGTAACTATAGCCACTGACAGCTTAATAAACAAATCAGGGCAGCTCTTGAGAAGGAGGGAAGGCTACCGAGGGGAGGGTATACCCCTCCTCCCACCTCTTCACCTCGTGATCCTGCCCGCTACTTTCCTCCCCCTTCTCCTTCACCTCCTCCTTCTCTCCTCATGCTTCAACCTCCTCCCCTCGTCTCCTCCTCCTCCCTCCTCCCCCTCCTCCTCAAGAGGGGGGGGTCACGTGACCTCGGAGGGGGGGGGTCACGTGACCTCGGGGGGGGGTCACGTGACCTCGGAGGGGGGGGTCACATTCGACCTGGGGGTCTCGTGACCTCATGGTTACGCCGACGCCGCTCAATCCGGAAATGGGCACCTAAGGGATGCGCTCTAAAAGAGGGAGGGGGAATTACGCGTGTGATTGGTTCCCTCTTAATTCGATGCGCTTGTGTCGAATTCATGTAAACGCTTCCAGTGACCACGAACACTTGCAGTTTTAAAGGTGTTCGGCTACAGTACACTTTAACAAATATGAAGCGTCTACTTCCCTGCATAACACTTGTTAGAGCCAATCGCTGTATTCTACGGAGGGATTTCGGTGAATTACGAGGCTAATAATATCTTTTGACATCCAGAAACTGTCTGCACTGTGGTACTGATGATGACGTTTTATCATGATCAGTGCCAAAGCGCAGTCTGTTATTTTCTTTTTTTGTCTAAACACATTTTGAACCTTCTGCCTTCGACGAACTTTGTCAGCAGACTGGAGCGATTGGTTCTCTCAAGTGATATTGCAGGACAGTATATGCGCTACACATTTTGTTTTTGAGTAGTACACTTGCTCTGTCTTCGTCTTGCACGCGGACAAGAGGTTCGATACGTAGTTTGGAGATAACCTTGAAACAAGCTATTTTAATGCGTTTGCATTAGCGTACCTGAGGAAGGGAGAAGAGCCTCCGTCAGTGGAAAAAGCACTGAAAAGAGAAGCGCGCCGCATAGAGAGAAGGAAAGTAGTTAATGACAGAGGCGAGAGGAGGTGACGTCATGGGGTGGAAGGCAATGTGCGCCCGGCGTTGTGAGGCGTAAGGGAGGCGAGGTCACGGGGTGGCTACAGGTGTGCGTAGCGCGTGCATCTTGGTTTCTTCTACAACATGGTGTGTGAGCCAAGAACTAGCGTTAAACCAAGCAACCGGTCAAAAATATGATAATAAGGTATCTCCATAGGTGGATCTAGGGAATGCGTCAGCATGACCTTTGGGAAACACCCACAACCCACATACGTCCCCATTTCAGGAAACACTAACAAGGACCCGTAACAAGGCCAAAATGAAACAGAAAAAACAGTGGAAGCAAAAGGGAAAGTTAGACGAGAAAGACTAAACAGAAAAGTGGAGGGTCAGTTTTAGCGTTTCTCAAAGGGGACGTGCGTGGTGTTTCCCAATGGTCATGCTAACGTATTTCCTAGGGATCCACCAATGGATCTTTAATTTTTACCTATATTTTTTACTTTTACACTTTGGACAAAAGTCACCGTCGTTACTGTGGAAGAACGAAGTACATCGGATTCGGCAAGCGTCTTCTAAGTCTTATCTGCGTATTTTATGGTGTTCTTGTACCATTTATATGTTGCAAATATTTGTTAAGTGGTTCGGTCTCTAGAGGATTTCTGAAGGAAGAAAGAAAAATCCCTCTTCTGAAAATTTCCGGGGACGAGAGGCAAGCCACTCAAACCCTTTCGTTGCCGAGAAGAACGTTCGTTAAAAGGAGATTTAGATTTTCTTCAGTTCCCCTAAATAAAAAATAAATAAAAAAAATAAACTTCGGTCTTTTCAGAGAAAACTACGTTTATTTGTTGAACGAAAAGACACTCGTGTGCACTCACCGCCAGAGTTTCATCCACATTACTTAAACGAAAATCTATTTAGTTTCCATGGTCGAGACACCGGCTTATCATGTCTCTCGTGATTTCATTATCCGAGAAAAAAAAAGTATTGTTCTTTTTACGCTTGAAAGCAGAGAGTGGTGAAAAATGTATATAGTAGTAAAAAGGTTTTTGTTGATCCCGGATGCCAAACTATGTAAGTCGCAGCGATCGCACCCCTATTACCATATTTGATCTTAGGAAAAGTGTGTCCACCTCAAAGAGAGAATGAGATTCTGTCGTAGCACGGAGTTTGATTACTTAACGCAAAATTTGTATGCAGCAGGGCAGGCCCTGAGTTCGAAATAATTCCGGAAGTGGCTCGAAGAAAAGTAAAAACAAGAAAAAACGGCATGGCGTCCTGTTTAGGATCTGAATGGGCCTCAATTATTAAACTCAGATTTATGAAAATAATAAAAAGAATATAGAACGGTCCTCGAGCTTCAATAAATTATTTATGTGTTGAGGAGTATGATCAAAACTTACTGACCGCCGTCTTGAGAGAATAGAAAGCATGCTCCAATCCTCAGATACACATATACACTGCAGTATCGTCGTCGTTTCAGTCGGTCCACTTCCGATGCGTTACAGTTCTTTATTCATATTCACGCAGAAAACAAAACGTTCGCGCTTTGTTTTGTTATGAGCTTGCACTTGTAGTTTTCACTACTTGGTTAAATCAAATCACTCTCCAAAACGCGACCAATTTAGGTTTTAAAGCATCTCCGTTTTAAGGCTATGATTTCCCGTCAACCATTTTGAATAACCGAAATTTATCTTTAGGTGTTTTAAGATAAGCATGAGAATACTTATGATATATCCTTCACCGGTCAGTATCATAGAGCACATTAGGTTTCGTAAACCTTTATACATGGTTTATTTTAGGCGCACTTATCAACAACCATAAATTGTCTTTCGGCGAAGGGTTTCAATGTGAGTAGGCAGAACTCTTATTCTTGTAACGACATCCCCTATACTAATATAATTAAATCTGCCTGTTTAGGATATTTGGCATTCGTGAGGCGATTTTTCCATTTCCATATACCGATTGTTTCAGCGAATACTTCAGAAAAATCCCCACAAGTAAGTTGATTGACAAAAACCGAAACGCGTTTTGGAAACAAACAACCAGTCATGGCAAACATCAATAATTGCGAAAGCCACTAATCACCAAAAGTGCACTTTCTTTTTGAATAGTTTATATAAACATATGGTTCCAAATAGAAACTTGCTGAGCGTCGTCGAAAATCCTTATATCAGTCAGTTTTAGGAGCACTTGAAGCCCTTGAGAAGCAAGGAGGTGCTCCGGCAAGGCTGGCACTACGAAAACAATCGCAAGGCATCGCCAGCCTTCCGCACGAGTCACGAGTGAAACTTTAGCGCAAACTCACGCTTCACCCGCACTTTAACGGTCGACTCCGGCGATTTTTTTAGCTACCTTAACAAACTAAATTTTCGGAATCCCCGGCGTTTACCCTTTCCGGTATGCTATTTAGTATCGCGGAATTCATTATGGTATTGTGAAATCGGCAAGTGAAAATGTGGCAAAAACAAACAATCAAATATACCCGTACTTTACAGTGCCATGACATCAGTGGAAGGCAGGCTTGTCAGTCGAGCAAGCAGTCTAAAATATAGACTATGCCAAGCTTTTCTTCTGTGCGTAATTTATTGGAAACAATGTGTTCAGTCTAGAGGGGAACCCATGTCTTCCACTGGTGTCATTTCTTAGTTGGTACTAGTATAAATATTCGGCATGCAAAAAGACAGCGAGGACCTAAATTGCAAATTCAATAATTTCGCGGAAACAGACACTCTGACCTAACCCAGGCAGCACACGGGATTTGGCGAATATGGGAAGAGCTTTGGCAAAAGAAGGTCCAGTGATGGCCCCTTTAGCCAATCTGCTCCCAATATTGTATATGCCATTATATAGAATCTTCAGTGATTGCCCAGATTATCCAATGACCAACCAATATCGGATGAACAGTAGTCAAACATGGGCAATGGTGGCCTGTCAGTTCCATTGGTTTGTGAATATTGGATGAACAGTGGCATAAAATGGGAAATATTGGACTGTCTGTTCCATTGGCTTGAAAATATTGGATGAACACTGACATAAAATGGGCAATCTCGGCCTGTGAGTTCCACTGGCTTGCGGAAATAATAATGGCATAAACCGGACAATGTTGGCCTTTGAGTACCCTTGGCTTGCTAACATTTGATGGACTTTGGAATAAAATGGTAAACGTTGTCCTGTCCGTGCCATCGGCATTTAAATATCTGATGGGGACTGGCATAAAATGGATACTGTTGGCTTGTCTGTACCATTGGCTTGCCAACGTTAAATAAACACGAACTTGTAATGATCAATCTGGCCTGTTATTACCATTGGCTCATTGACACTGCAAGAACAGAGTCATATAATGGTCAATGTTAGTCTGACAATACCATTGGCCGAATATTGGAAGCATGTTGGCATAGGCTGGATTAGGCGTGTTCGTTTTGCCTCGACCAGTTGAAGTTGTTCGAGCGCTTGTCAACTGTATTTAATTTACCTTAGCTTCAATTGTGCTTTGAGGGAATGCCAAAGTAGCCGACGCTTTCCCTGAAATTGATATCGCACCTTTGTTTTTCGTTGGGAGACATTTGATTTATCATTGTCTCTTTTTTTTAAGCTTGGGGAAGAAAACGAGAAGGGACAGACAAACACAAACTTCCAATTGGCAACAACATTTATTCACACCAAGAGTTTGCTTATATGCAGGAAAAGGAAGAGGGGGAAAAAAAGGTAGAGAGAAGGAGCACTATGCCGTCAAGGGTACGTCGCTGTCGGGAACGTGGGGGGAAAGCTCTGAACTAAGAAATCGTATCTCTTTCCCCGAAAGGGCAATGGAGGGGGAACCGATGTTGTCCTTGGATCGACAAATGGCGAAGGCTTCTAGTATCTCCCGACCATACCTCGAGGTGTGACCCCCGATTCTTGTAGTAGAGGGAAGGACGGCCGAGCAGGAAGTACATTCCGATGCGTGTTTGACGATCGGGTGGTGAATAACCTCTGAACCGTTGAAGACCGCTTTTTTAACCTCGTTCTCGTGCTCTCTCAGGCGGTCGTTTAATTTTGACATTAGGCTGGCTGAGTTGGGAGCTTCATTTCTGTCAGTCCCTTTTTGTCCTCTGGCTCTAGACTTATCATGTCTAAGCAATCTCTACCACGTTGGTCTTTCAACACCCGGATCAGGGTTGGGCAGTATCGCGATACAAATGTATCGCGATAGTATTTCAGAAATACATTTCGTATCTGTATTTCTGTATCGCGATACATTTTTTTCACCAGTATCTGTATTCCTGTATCGAAATACATTTGGAATGTTTCTTTGTATCGCGATACAATCAGGATGAAATGTATTTCGTTACATTTCTTAAGAAATACTTTGCCCCCCCCCCCTCTCAAAAAAAAAAAATACAAATCCAAACGCTTTTTTTTTACTTCTGAGGGCATTAGGGTCAAGGAGATGCTGGGGCATTGTTACTATAGACCCGTTGCTCTCGGGCAGGGGGCGCGAGCGCGTCCGCAACACGCGACCATGTTATGCTGGCAGCACCATTTAGGCGGCGCTGTAACGTTCGATTTTGCACGAGCCACGTTCGAATGCAAGCGTCTGTCAGCATCTGTAGACGCGGGATAACAAAACGTCTAAAAAAGAACTAAAATAAAAAAGAAGTATGCAGCTCGCGCCCTCAGCGTCCCATTAAACATTCATTCAAGCTTTATTATTTTATTGCTCTTTTTCATAGCTTCCGTGAGCCCGTATGTTTCACTTCACTTGCTAGCGAAGCCGAAGCTATACTTGCTAAGGCATGTTCCCCTGAACGATGCTCGCACTGCACGAGCGCGCGTGCTTGGCAGGGACACTGAAAGCTCGGAGCTCGCTCTTGTAGCCTCTGCAACGCTGTCATTTATGATGGAACGGAGTATAAAAAACTGTAGTGGGGAAGCGTTTTGACGCACGTTCGAAACGCGAGCCAAATATTCTATTTTGCTCGCCTGGAGCGCTGCTCAAAACTTGAGAGCTACGGGCCTATGCTGACCAAGGTGCGTTCCGATTCTTTAAACTATTTTTCTATGCGTCGTCTTCTCTCTTCTGAGAAGTGTTGCGTAGTCGGGGACTCGAACCAGGTGGCGCGCCAGGAGTGGAGTCGGAGCATCTTCCACCGTAGGTCCTTAGGTAGGGATTTCTCGAGCTATTGTTTGCTGGCATCCAACGCCCGCTGCTAACTGACTCTCCCAGCCATCAAAGCTGAGTCACAGTCCGTTGCAGCACGAGCCTGGTGGTGGTGGTGGTGGTGGAATAGTAGGATGACTCACGCAGTAATGTTTAACACATGTTCGAATGCGTCTGCACCTGCGCCCGTAATATTACACGACTCAAGGGTACGTCATCAGCTGATGTGAGCGTGACCCGCTGCTCTGATGATCCGAAACCCAGGAAGGAGGCCAGACGTGGCCTCGCTGTGCCGGCCCATAGTTCGTACGCCTGCAACTCGTCTCGAGCGCGCTGTTTCTCGGAGAGCTCGCACCTGTGCCGGCAATATCAGGTCGCAATCCACGATGTCTCTGTTTAGATGATGCTAGGCGAAACTTGAGGACTGCAATTCATGTGTCGGTGGCGGAGGGTCGGCAAGAAGGACCCTCACAACAGGAATGGCACCGTATCGCAAAGTGCCAAGCCTACGGAAAGTAATTTCGGGATCAAAAACATCCACTTCAAACTTCATCTCAGTTGGCATCTCAAACAAATTTGTAAAATGTATTGCAGTATCAGTATTTCTGTATTTGTATTTCTGCCTTTCTAAAATGTATTCCTGTATTTGTATTTCCAAATACTTTTTGCCTCTATTTAAAATGTATTTCCGATACGTATCGCGATACATTTCTATAGATGTATTTTAGTATCAGTATTTTAGCTGCTATTTCGAAGTATCCCAGTATTTGTATTTCCAAATACATTTTTGAGTATTTCTGCCCATCCCTGGCCCGGATAACAAATACTAGCGAAGAAAAACTGAAGATTTTGAGAGAGGAAGAGTACAGAAAGAGGCGCGCCGACGGCCTCGGAACAGGTTGCTTACGAAGATCTCTCGGCACTGGCGCAAAACCTCTATCTCTCCCTGGCAAGGGGCGAGAGAGTGTGATGAGAGAAAAGTTCCCCGTTCCCCTCCCGTTTTCCTCACACACCAACAAATATCTATCCAAATCTCTCCTTTGTGAGCGAAGAGGGCTCGGCGTCCTTGAGCGAGGAGGACTCCCTCATTGCTAAGCTGACAGTACCGTGGGAACTACGCGCCCGCCGGACCAGTCATCACCCGCACTATGTGCGTGGATACGGGAGAAACCGTGATCACGGGGATGAAAGGTAAACGTGCGGTTGGTTCACCGAGCACCTTACACCCTCTACACTCTCAGCTTAGGGGTGACGGAGTCAAGCCCGCGAAGCAAACAAACAAACAAACACACACGCACGCACGCACGCACGCACGCACGCACTCGCGCACGCACGCACGCACACATGCACGCACGCGCGCGTGCAGACACACACACACACACACACCACACACAGAAAATGGGGTCGCGTGAACCAAGGCCACGCTATAAGGTAGGTACTGGAAGACTGTGGGGACATTCTCCTCAATTTCCAACACGCGCATCCGCGAACTGCAAATGGGCAGATGCGCTTCGCAATTTACGCAAGTCTTTTTTCGGCAGTAATAGCCCTTTTCTACAAGAAAAAATCCGGCCGGACCCATCCTTGGGAATGATTATCTACGTTAATGCGAATAGCATCAAACGGTGCGGAGTTATGCGCGTCTCGTCAGGTGGCCGGCACACTCTAGATACGCCAGCCCACTCTTGAAGACGATTCTAAATTTGTTGACACTTGCTGCAGCCCTGCGCACGATCTCCGCAGCCCTAGCACGTGCGTTTGTGTCGCTCAGGAAGAGCGAGCAAAGCACGCGCGCCATACGCACAAACACTCAACGTGGTACCGACCAGACTTTCTGGCGTCTCGTATACTATCGTAACAGCCTGGGTCCGGGCGCAGCCGATGCTACAGGCGCGAGCTCCGGCTTCCAGCGTCCCTGCCAAGCACGCGCGCTCGTGCAGTACAGGCACTGTTCCGGGCCACATGCTCGTGCTTGTAGCATCGGCTGCCGTCTGGACCCAAGCTGGAAACGAAGTATTCACACAACGCCGTCCGGTGGGAGGTTGAAACCACGAGGGCGCCACGGTGTTTGGTACCGAAGTGGGCTTACCTCGCTGGTGGCAGAGACGATCGATCTTCTGGGAAACAGCATACAGCGGTCGCCGTAAGAAAGAGTTGACTTCAGAGAAGCTTTCTGTAAAAGAAGGTTTGTAAAGACAACATCGAAGTGCATTGCGTACAAAAGTTGTGCAAATAACAAAAAAAGACGAGGCAAACAGGAAAAAAGAGGAAAACCGGAGGCGCGCAGGGGTCCGCCGATGAGGGGTGGTAGTGAGCTCTGTTTGCAAACAAACATCGGTGAATAGTCTCAACCAACGGTACGCCAAACGGTTGTTTATACACTTTACCATAGGACGCGCTTGGCGTGTTCACAGCCCGCAGGCACGCGCGCGGTCCATCTCCCTCTACCCTCTCCCGCGCTCACCCCCTCCCGAGCGCGGGAGAGGGTGAGCGCGGGAGAGGGTGAGGGAGATGGAACGCGCGCGCACCGATGGCTGTGACAGCGCTGTCAAGCGCGGCCTATCGGCAAAGATCTCAACAACTGTTTAAGAGTGTTGAATGACGGCATTTTTTCTGGGATTGTCCGCCAACGCACTTTAAAGAAAGAACTACCTGTAACCCCAGCAGGGATACGTTTCCTTAGTGTGGATAATGATAATGAAGTACCTTATGACATGATTATGACCTTGTTTTAGCTTTGTGCAGCATTTGGAGATCACGTATGGCTGTTCAGGCCTGCTGACCTCGACGCAAAAGAAGTGCGGATATATTTCTTCAACCTTTGTAAAGCAAGTACAGAGTGTGTATTTGAACACGTGATCCTGAACCGGATTGGACTAGTATTTTAAAATCACTCCTCGAAATGCGTGATTTTTAATACGCTGTGCAAAAGAACTGTACAGTGCCGTTAGAATGACATGAATGTTGCTGTAACTACCATGCAATAAAGAAAAAAAAAAACTGCCTTCATAGCTCTGTGGTTAGCGCGTCTGCCTGCTGATCAAAGGGTCAACAGTTCGAATCCCAGCCGGCGCCAGTCTTTTTTATTTATTTATCGACCCGCGGCGTAAGAGGTTAGATAGCCAGATAGATAGATAGATAGAGAGATTGATAGATAGATAGATACATAGACGAAAAGTGCGTGAAGTATCCAAAGAATGCTATTCGCATTAATATTCGCATTAAAAGAATGGCAAGATCAACATGCGCATATCAGGACACCGTGGTGTCCATTTCTGAGTTGTTTGAGTTCATGTTATTGCTTAGCGGACTGTTTTTATCGGGCGAAGCGGTTCGGCATCTCCGCCATTCACGCTACCCCAACTGGAACCGGCAAGAACGGTGGTTTGAGAGCTCCGATCACCAGCAGCGCATTTCGTCTTAATGCCAAGTGGGATCTTGAACCTCCGGATTGCCAAGACCATGTATATTCTAGCGGCAGCGCCTACACACTGGTGATCTTCCTTTGTTTGGGCATACATGTGACCACCAGCTTCGACGGACCGAAGACACGACGGACCGCCTTCTCTTTCATGCGAGTGACAAGGAGAGGCATCGGGGACAGGTGTTCTCGCTACGCAATATAAGTTTTGTCATGATCCGATTAGTTTTGACCGTGTCGAACTCTGCGCCAGGAATCTCCGACGAGTCCAGCGTGTAATTCACAGCGATCGACACGAAAGGCCATCTACAGCGCTATTTGTAAGTGCTTTTTATTCTAAGACCGTGAGAGACGTCCTGATTGGTTAGTTTTATGTTCGAAGTCATTTTTATTGAATTTGTTTTTGTTAAAATATGACTGTCTTCTTGGCGGAAGATGTGTGCTGTAGAAAAGTCCTCCCAGTATGTCGAAAGCCGAACACAGAGCGTTGAGTAGTCCTTATTCGCCTAAATTCGGCTTGTTGGGTGGGAGTAAATTGTCAGTTACGTCACCGCGCTATATGAGGGTATCTGCCAGTAATTGTCTTTACTAAACAAGCTTTTTTATGTGCGTGATATTTTTTTAAATTCTTGATTGATTCAAGCGTCATGTTCTCTTCAACTGTCATGTTCTTTCGTATAACGGGGTATTGGACTGCTAATTTAGTATTACATTTGACACTGGTGAGATGAACAGGGAGGCCAGCGGTTTGATTTCTTACTTGTAAATAATAAGGCGGCAAATATGGGTATATTTAAAACGGTATATTTTTGTGCCGCAAATATCTTAAGACTTTTTGTTAATTAACGTACAAATATATTTGCGGACGTAAATGGCGAGATTGTAATTAACACGTCTTAAGTCTAGATGAAGGGTTGAGGGACGCTATGATGTTGCAAGAGTAAGGCTAAGCAATTTTTAGATTAGCCTTCCTAATATTATAATATATTTTTTAATCACTATCAATGTTTTAATTTAAATCGGTCGAGCTCTGTGTAAGGACAAGTCGGACGAAAAAAAAACAGTAAACGATTGGGTTGTCTTACAAGAAACACAGTGTCAGCTGAGACGGGGGAAAGAAAGCACAGTCACAGCCAGAGCAAGAGCTGAGCGGGATTCAAATTTTGACTCATAACGCTCGAGCGCCCAAGCCTTTGCAGTACTTTCTTTCACCCAATCTCAGCTGAGACGTTGATTTCAGCAAGCCGGCCCAGCTGTCTTACCTGCGCATCTATTTATTTTAGGACGCAGTGCTGTTGTAGCCTATAATACTCAAGTTTATTGTATACAAATTAACGAAAAAGTATTGACTGGAAAAGAATCTTTCTAATATGAAAAAGTAAACATGAAAACAAGTCGGTAGGCCTTTCCAAGATTTTATACTTGAAGAGCAACTGAACCGATTAATCGAATAGTTATTTAAAGGGCGGCGAATAACGAATCTATCTTTTATTTTTATATGCATTATTGACAAGCGTAAGCGAGAACTGAGAGTGACTGAAGATAAAAGGTAAAGGAATATTTCAATATTCATTGGTATAAGGTCGACCTATTGGGAACTCGCAGAGATGGGGCCTCTGAAACCCTTCACTTGAATCCAAACCCCCGCTTTCGTCTCTTTCAGAACCCTGTGGCCAGGCCCCTGTGTGGAATCCCATCAAGCTCCTGCCCGGTTCACAGCTAGCAGTGATGGATCCTGGCACTCATTTTTGTTTTAATTTTTCTTTGATTGAAACTCATAATCAAATGTATTGACGGTACACTTTGCATTACATGCTTTTATATTTACCTGCATTTAATATTGACTTAAGATTTTCCACAGTGAATGTGGCTTGTCTACTGCAGCTTTCTTTTCAGATGTGGATATAGTGTTCTACTGAACACTATGAATATATAGAAAAAGAAAGCTGCGTACCCGCTAAAATGGTTTGCCGAAAATAGTGCAGCCTGCGCTTAAAATCAGATGCCGAAATTGAAATACCCGGAGCATAAGGTTGAGGAGCAAATATTGGATAAGCTAGGGGTTAAACTTGAATGCCAATATTGGTGTAAGACCCACAACTAATAGTGGTGAAATGATGGCTTAGGTGTTGGTTAAATTGTGGCCCGAAGTTGGATAAGATGTTAGAGCTTTTAATCCAACATTGAGATTGACTTTTATTCCCTCATTTTTAAGTCTACTCTGAAAGTATCTAGTGTTATTGTGTCTAGCCTAGATTGTTCTTTTAAACTAATACAACTTTGTTTTCGCCACTTTACGCCTTTTTCTCTTGTGTGACTTTCTTCGCCATTAAATTAGATTCTTTATTTTTATCATCCCACGGCTGTTGTGTCTGCGCACCCTACTTTTACCTATATATAAACTGCAGTATTTGTAAACCTTCACCACGTTTATATATATATATATATATATATATATATATATATATATAATATATATATATATAAAATAAATAATACGACTGCACCCGTTGCTGAATCCAAAGGAAACCGCCTATATATATATATATATATATATATATATATATATATATATATATATATATATATATATATATATATATATATATATATATGGGCGGTTTCCTTTGGATTCAGCAACGAGGTGCAGTCGTATTTTTTATTTTATTTCAAATTTTTATAGTTCGTGGCGCATGTTCCAAGAAGAACAATTTTTTTTTAAATTTTAATGTCCTGAAATGTTTAGTTTCTGAGAAAACAAATCTCAAAGAAGCGGGGAAAAACGACAGGTTTTGACGATTGTCGTGTGTCGCGTTTTTAATCACTCTCAATCTGAAAGTATTCAAAAGAGAGCGTCTATATTTTTTTGGTGTGATATATATGCAAGTAGGTAAGACGAAATTATAACTACTATTTTTTGTTCGTCGCTCCAATCTTTGTAAAAATCCCCAAACATGCCTCCACGAACAACTGTGACCTAAATTGCGGATTTGTTTTCGAGTCGACTATGTTTAGTATCACTTTCAAAATAATACCACGTGTAGAACCTTTTATTGCCTTCCAAATTAAGCAAAGTTTGCGGTTTTATCAGAAATAAATTGTGAAACAGATAAGTTTCACATTGAATTTCAGCACGTTGTATATAAAAAAAACATTTTTACTTCTTTTTTTTTTTTGCGTCGCGTTCTCTTCACATTCTTCTTTTAGCCAGAATACATTTCGCTAGAGGTATATGTACTGGTTTTGAGTTTTAAGCCTCTAAATATGCTTAAAAGGAGCAAATGCCGATGGTGGGTTTTGACGATTGTCGTGTTTGGCGTTTTTGAACCACTCTCAATCTCAAAGTATCCAAAAGAGAGCTTCTATATTTTTTATCGTGATATATATGCAAGTCGATAAAACGACATTCCAACTACTATTTATTACTCGTCGATCCAATCTTTGTACAAATCCCCAAACATGCCTCCGCGAACAACTGTGACCTAAACTGCGGATATTTTGTTTAGTCGACGATGTTTAGTTTTGTTTTTAAAATAATACCACGTGTAGAACTTTTCATTGCCCTCTACATTAAGCAAAGCTTGTGTCTTAATCACGTACAAGTACTGATAAATAAATTATGAAACAGAGAAGGTTTTCACTCTTTGTTCAATAATTATGGCACAATTATACTGGCTGCTAGACACGCCATACTTAACAATAGGCTACTTGAAATGAAAAAGCGATTCCATGAAAAAATCGCCATCAGAACAGGTGGAGGCTATGACATGGACACGCAAGTGAAATGGTAATTATTGAACGAACCACCCAGAATTCGCTAATTGACTGGATTTGTGGTCACGCTTGTTGGCAACAATCTTGGAGAAAATTGGTGCCCGTCCTAATTATAGACCACAACACGTGTCGAGTCTTATTCAACTTCATTCTGCTTCCCGTTATTCAGTGGCCGAGTTAGGAGGTCAGGGACCAGCCCTTCCGAACCTACGTCGCAAAATCGGGAAATACGTCTTGCTCCAAAGCAACGCCGCAGGTAGCAGTGAAAGGAGGCTGCGAGAATAGAATACATTGCATACTTCGTTTGAGCACGACTTGGCAAAGGGCTGAAAGTGCAGCTCCTGCAAGCCAATCAGAGCGTCGAGGCTGGGGTCTTGACGCCGTAATGTCGGTGTGCACTCCTCTTGTGCATAGACACCACGTGCTTCGCTGCATCACTCTAATTGGCTTAAGGGGACCGTAGCTTTTGCCTTTCGACAAATTAGCATGTACTGGCTCAATATATGTGGGTCGCATTCTCTCGGAAAATATTAGTGACATTTCACTTTCGCGTTATGGCCTTACGTCATAGCAGGGTGAGTATTTCAGTCTGTTTTTGCTTATCGGGTCACGAATTTCTAGATACCTACCAACTAGCCCAAAATGTGTGAAAATTAGTCTATTAGCTCCTAGTTATCACGTGATATTGGAGTTCTGACATCCGATTTTTTCGATATAGCAATCAAGGAAAATGGTAACGCATCTGTGGAATACTCTTTTTTTATAAAGAATGGGTACCCGTTCTTCATGAATCACCAACTCGCCCAACACTCCACTTCCGTCGTCATGTCGTCGTGATCCTGTTTTTTTTTTAAGTTTCTTATTTGACCATGTGGTAGCATTTAATTTTTTTAATCAGTACGAAATATTTTTTTCAAAACTTACTGGATTTATTGCAATATATTCTAGCAAAAGAGGCCGAATTAAATCCAGATTTAACTGGGGTATTACGGTAAGAGATGCAATCCCTCCCGACATTGCGACCTTATGGTTAGAGAATAGGGTTTTCGGTGTTGCGACTAATTAGCCGCCAACGTCGACTTCCAATGGTGTTGTTCTACACCATCAAGCGTGCACACCGTCTGCGATAATTAATTTAGGTTGCGCGTTTACAGGTATCATGATTCCCTTTTGTCACGACCAGGCTGAGAAACCACGTGCATCTTCTACATAGAGTTATTACAATAACGCTAGAGGCTCAGCTGGCGCTAGTGTCTACGGGACTTCCGGTTGCAAATTGAAGCAGACAGCATGCAGTCAACTTTTCCAGTCTTCCCATGTATTCCTACGGGAAAACGCGCGTGGATTTTGTCTCTTCGCCGAAAAATAACATGAATAACTTTTGTTATTTCGATTGTACCGGATAGTATGTACCTTTAATAATATTGCGAAAGTGTAATTGCTTTAGTTACAGCATTTTTTCTTTACCACTGAGCGATGTTAGACTTCGCTATATTTCAGGCCCAAACCTCTTCCATGGCAGGTATGTAGAAACGAGCGACGATTCTAAGCAAAATAACGATCAAAAAGAATGTAGAGTGTGTTCAAAGTTCGCCAGCATTCCGTTGGCGCTTATATATTGTCAATATGCCCGTCCTGTCACTATATGAAAATGACCCCGTCGTGCATCTTCACGAGTGGTTAAAAAACGTTCAAAACGTAAAGAATACGTGGCTACTAAGGGTGTGTTTTAAGGGTGTGCTATAAAGTACGTGGCTACTAAAGGTGTGTTTTCTTATTATTTCCTATGTCGGGCAGTTTTTATCGGGCACCTGTTCTGTGGCTTCTCCCTATTTGCAAAGATTTGGAGCGTGCGGGTGATGATTTGAACCCAGAACAAGCATCTTCGCACATATTCATGAGCAGAAAGAATAAAGCAGTATTATTTATTGCAAATCTGACTATATTACGTCGCTTTCAATTTATTCTGATCGTCTGCCTGCACAAGGAGTAACTTATCCAGTGTTACTGCGTAGTTCTTGCCGTCTCTCTTGGTTTTCCACATGTCCTTCGTTCGTTTGGCACGTATATCTCCCATGCTGGAAAGCGGCGATGCCGTGTTCGCGCTAACAGTGTCCGACAGTGCACATAAATACACGTACGAAGCAGTTTTAACACCGTTTTTCATGCCACGAATGTCAAATAAGAATGCGGTAACTGACCAATTATTTCGTCTCTGTGACTGAGAAATGTTCCAATGTGCCTTGAACATACAAATTATTCGTGATATTTGCTCTTATAATCAAGCGCAGAGGGAAAATGCACTTGCTTTTTCCCATAGAAATGCATTACCGGAAGTCAATTTCTGACTGCTTGGTGTCTGCTTCAAAATGCAACAGCACACTAGCGCCAGCTGAGCCTCTAGCGTTCATTGTAATAACTCTATGATATTCTAGGTCCAACTATCAGAGCGGAGAAGAAGAGTTGGTTCGCCTGTGCCATAAAGTCATAACACAAGTTAAATAGCGGTCTCCCAAGTCGCTCAGCGTTGTTTCCATTCACCAATCATATGTAACTCCTTGTCGACGTAATAGGCGCTGTATAGCCAGTGTCAGATAATCACAAATCACGAAGCAAGACGCGTTAACATAATGAGCCTCTCATTATGTTGACGCTTCTGTCTTCGTGATCGGTACTTCTTCATTCTTATTCAGACTATACACGCATTAAGTTTCTTAAACTGTCAGTGACTATACGCCGTGAAAGCCAGGAAGAGGAAGAGACTAGAACGCGAGGGGATGTCAGGACGCCGAGCTCTGACTGGAATGATCAATGGGTAGACCTAAAGCCAGCTCTTTTTTATCCACCGCATTCGTCGAACGCGTTCCAATGCGAGAGCCGGACGCCTGTGTTCCGCTTGCTATAGCGTTCGACGAGTGCAGTGCAGAGAAAAGTAGCTAGCTTTAGGTATACCCACTAATCGGTCCAATCAGAGCTCGGCGTTCTGACGTCCCCGCGCGCTCTTGTTTCCTCCTCTCCCTCAGTTTCTCGGCGCATAGCGCTACATGCGCTGACCTGGAAACGGATCTCGCGGTTCTTACTCCTCAAAAACGTGAGCAAAGATGCGCACAGTACAAAATTGACTTTACTGACTTCCCCGGCCCCTCTCATCCTTGAGGTAAGCTCTCTGTTGTGAGCGGTAGGTCGGTTTCAATCTAAACGTCTGTATTTTCCGCGTTGGGTCCGTACGTGAGGTATTTTACAACTCGCCCCACATCTTTTAATACGTTCACTAAAAAGTGAGCAGAGCTGGGTTCATATTAAATGTCTTATTTTTTATATTACAAAATGTTCTTGCTGTACACTTAAGCATATCTAAATTCACTTATCATAGAAGTTCTGGAAGGCGGCGTCGTTTACGGGTAGCGCTCGCTGATTGGTCGAAGCGCACGTGTCCAATTATTGGAAGAAAGTTTTGCCTCTGAATTTTCTTTTCCATACGTGAAACTTCCGAAAGAAACGCGGCGCTAGCATTCATGACATTGGTCCCAGCCAGCTGCGTTTTTCCTTCCCTTCTGTGCGCGCGCTAGCAATCTCCCTAAATCGAGAATTGAGGCGAAAACGAAATTCTGACCCAAGGATTTTCCTGTGCACGCGCGCAAGCCTTGTGCTAGACGGCGGAATTAATCTATAAAACTTCCATATAATAACATCTCTTTGTTCTCCGGGGAAATCAAGTATTCAATTCCCTATTTTTTCATGGGCCTCGTTTTTGCAACGCGTGCTTTCCTTTTTTACATAAAGCCCATGCGCGGCCTTTAGTACTGCGCTTAGCCGCTGCGGCCCTTTGAGACTTTTTGAGCGGGTGGTGGGGAACATCCTTTATAGCCCCAACAGCTTGACGGAGTCTAAGAAAGGGAGAAAAATAGGCAGTCGCAGGAAAGACGTTTTGGATTTTATTTAGACTGGTGCTTCAGAAACTTTTGATGCGATTCCGTTTTTTCTTCCTTCGGGAGTCAAACTTGTTCTATATTTTTATGTGGAACATCGGAGCCTTGTCGGCCTTTAAATATGGGTATTTGTGTCTCAGCCGTAAAGGGAGAGTCAGGGGAGTGGTCATGGTCTGCTAGACTGAAACCTTTAACGTACATCTCTTACTCTTGCTTTTACGCGTAAGTGTGTATCAGATAAAGTACATAAGGATTAGTTAAAGTGTATTCCATATAACGCCTAACAAATCTTGAAAAGTAAAGCAGTCAAAAAGTGATTTTAGTCTTCGATGCATCTACAGACAATACTATAAAATTTAGTTATTTTGTACCAAAGATGCAAGACTTGAACTACAATTGTATATTGATTCTCTTAAATATTTACGTAAAAAATGTATGTTACCTTTACAGAAACCCTGCCGTCTCTACAAAACATTAAGAAGAGAGTATTTCACATTTTTAGACGCTTGTATAAAATAATTTATACCTGGCTTTTAGTTGGATTTCAGAGACAATTGGTGGTGGTGTATAAGGAAGGAACCATCTGCGAATTACTGATTAAAATAGGTAACCAGAACACGCACCGAACATTTAAATCATGTAATCGTCAACCACCTAAACTCTTTTTTCTTCTTTTAGCCCCGTTACATTTTGATTGACTCCCAAGAAATATGAAGTAAACACGTATTTACTACAAACTAAGCTTTCTCCATTAGGCCATCTCAACCTTCTCATTAACAAGGTACAGCAAAATAATTATAACTCTTTTTTGATCCTTACGAGGTCTTCCATCGGTACTCAAGTCTCCGCTACTGAGAAGAGTTGTAGGCGTTACTCTTCGATTTGCGACATACAGTCTGCTCCATCATTGAATGCAAATTCTTGAATAACGCAGCTCCAATTAGCGCTGAGGTATATCGATGGAACCCTCTTATATGGTTTCCGTTCGTGATGTCACGATCAGGAATTACCTTGCCGTGACTGGCAGAATTTGCCTCGCCGTGAACCAACGACTGGGTGACTGGGTAGGCTTTTTTGTTTTGTACACAGGAAGTTTAATAAATGCAAGGCGTATCCAGTATATTATTATCGTCCGGCAGTCGATTGGATTGCAGCGTTATCACATAAGATCACCAAGTAACAAATCACGAATAAGTGTGGACATAGCAAGTCACGCCCAGCGCATCGTAAGCTGTCGTTCACTATATGCTTACATAAATCTTCATTCGCACGCGAGTATAGACACTTTTCACGAGGGCACCGCCATGTTGAATTGTCGTCAATTCCAGTATGGGCAAAAACATTGCTTTGCCGTCGCCGCGCAATAGAATATATTTAGGATATAAGCGTAACCGTCACACATTCTCGTTTTGCCTTCTCTATTTTTTACTATTTGCAGGTTGAAGCGTTTTATTATTTTTTCGTCGCCCATACCGGATATGCTTATTAAGTTTATTAAGGGGATTTTAATCTACCAGAGTTGAAATGGGCAGGTGACCACGATATAGTACCATCTCGTGTTGTCTACTCTGAATTTGAAGATATCTTAAATACCTACGGCTTTGAACAATTTGTTTGTCAACCAACAAGAGGCGCAAACATTCTTGATTTATTTTTGTGCAACAGTGATATTGTTTATGATGTGTCCATCTTTCCTGGAATCAGCGATCATAGCATAGTCACAGCTAGTTTAACACTCCCTCATCTATTTCGTGCACGGGAAAGTGGTCGAAAAGTATTCATATATGACAAAGGAAATTGTAAAGTCATAAAAAATAATTACTTGAATATTTATATGATTTTACTAGACTTGGGGAGCTGTGTGAATACTTCATGGGTTGCTTTTAAGAAATGTTTGTCAGGTCTAATTGTAAAATATATTCCAGCCAAATATATATCAGAAAATACTAAAGCTGATAAGCCTTGGATGATGTATGCTGGTAAAAGAAGGCGTGCATGTCACAAGTACAAAATGCATTTATCTGAATTTGCTGTTTCAAAACTTGAGAAGCTGAATAATGCTTATAAAGATGTTATCACCTTGGCGAAACGGGCATACTTTGACAAACTTTTAGATGGAATGCGGTGTCAAATAGTAAACAATTTTGGACCTACCTTCTAAAAACTCGTAAGGAAGATGTTGGCATCCCGGATATTTTGTGTGATGGTGAGGTTATTGAAGATAGTCATAATAAAGCCTACTGTTTCAATAAATGTTTCAATAAATACTTTCAGTCTATTTTCGCCTCCAACAAAATGCGTTCATGTTATGCACTCCTCAGTGACGGTACAGGGCCTCTTATGCCACCTCTTGTCATAAGTATAGAAGGCATTGTGAAATGTTTAGAGCACCTATAGATGTTAAAAATTCGGTGGGCCCAGACGGCTTGTCGTCAAACGTGCTGAAATCGTGCTCATTCGCCGTGTCCCGCTACCTTCACATAGTTTTTTGAAAGTCTCTAGTGGAAGGTGCACTTCCAAGCGAATGGAAAAAGTCATTTGTTACGCCAATCCACAAGCATGGATCAAGAAAAATTGTAGAAAACTATCGCCCCATTTCCCTTAGTTGTGTATGCTGTAAGGTTTTAGAACACATCGTGTATAGTAATGTTGTAACGCATCTAGATACTAACCACTTCTTTTCTCCAGCTCAGCATGGTTTTCGAAAGGACCTTTCTTGCGTGACTCAGCTTGTTGAACTTTACCATGATCTTGTTAAAACAACTAGGAGTGGAAGTGAAACGCATGCTATCTTCCTTGACATCCGGAAGGCTTTCGATTCTGTGTCCCACCCTTTGTTGTTGTATAAACTGCGTTCTTTGGGCCTTGACAACAGTGTGTACCGATGGATAGAAAATTATATTTTTTGGAAAGAAAGCAATGCATAGTCATTAACGGTGCAAAATCTAAATTTGTCGCTGTGACATCTGGCGTTCCGCAGGGGTCAGTCTTGGGGCCTCTTTTATTCCTTGTTTTTATAATTGACAGCTGTAGGTATTGACTCGCCTGTAAGGCTGTTCGCAGACGATTGCGTTTTATATTGTAGAGTAGAACATTTACGTGATTCTGCACTTTTACAATCTGATTTAGACAAAATATCCAGTTGGTGCCGGACGTGGGAATTAAGCCTCAAAGTTGACAAGTGTGTCCACGACACTTTCGGGAAAAAACGCGACACCATCTTATCGTGTTACTCTATTAATTATCAACATTTACATAGAAACACTCATGTGAAGTATCTTGCAGTCGTATTATCAAGCGATCTTTCTTTTAATGCTCACGTAACAAAATCTGTACGAAAGGCTGGTAGAATGTTAAATTTTATTAACAGAAATCTACGCAGTGCTCCCAAAGAGCTAAAAGAAACTGCTTACTGCTGCTTGGTAAGACCGATGCTTGAATATGCGTGTGTTCTGTGGGACCCGCACCAAGCGTACCTTGCCATTAAAATAGAAAAAATTCAAAACCGTGCTGCAAGGTTTGTATCGGGAAAGTAGGATAGAACGTCCAGTGTGACAGAAATTAAACGTGAGATCGGTTGGGAACTATTGGATTTAAGGAGAAAGAAATTTCGTCTAAATTTTTTTTAATTTTCTATATTTAGTAATTTAACTAGAATTGATAAGTATAACTATCTTGAATTACCAAACTATACTTCAACCAGAATAGGTCATTGTAATAAGACCAAGGAAATATTTTGACGAACTGATTATAAAAATACTTATTTTTCCCTCGTACAATAACGGACGGGAATTCGTTGCCTGCATCAGCATTTACTACAGATTACGTAGGGTATTTTTCATCAATATCCTATATTTTTTAACATTCAAGAGTTTATGTGTGTTATTTTATTTAACAGTATTTATTGTATTTTTGCCATTGTATTTATGTTCGTGAGTATATGTTTTATTTTGTGTTTCCCTGCTATAATGCTTCGGCGCTGCAGGTTGTTTCTGCAAATGAAATAAAAGTGACCGGGGACGAGAGTACACGAAAGAGGTCTATACTTGAGGATCTGTTTTCGCTCTTTTTGTAGTTTGTAACAACGATAATAATAGTCATGTCGCTACCAACCTTTACAGGGCTGTGATTGTGAAAATGCTGGCTCATGAATGTTTTCTTTTAAATCGATTGCTGGTAATTCGGTGAAAGGACCAACTCTCATTCAAGTAAGAGGTTTTTCAAAACTCCTCAGTGTATTCGTCAAGGTGTTTATTATCTTGACACGCTAGTGATTGTGAAAACGTTGCTTGATGAATTCGCGGTTTATATAAGTCCTAGTTAGGCGGGTCTATCAACCGTTGCCCCAAGGAAATGTTTGTAATATTGACCAACAATTTCTGGCAAATTTCAATAATTTTTTCAAGGTGTGGAACTCACGTAAAAGCACCTCCTAAACTTCACATCAACCATCAAGATAAATGCGCTGAATCTGTGGAAAGTATTTTCGCCAGCACCAGCGTTCACTCGCTTTTATCCGACCGATAGAACTCTATAGTTTGTTGCAGGTTAAAAAAAGCAGGACAATCCTCCCTCCCGCCTCCACCTTCCAGAGCCCTTGAACATTTCCATTTTAGTAGAGCGAACGCTGGAGAGAAAGCAAGTGGAGAGGAATGAACCGCCAATCTTGGAGAGCAGAGGGCTTCAATGGAGGGGCTCCTACTTTACTAAACCTGCAACTAATTCCTGATATTACCTTCTCGTCAACCGTGTTAGGGCTGTTTCTTCTTATGTTTTTCAAAAGACTTACGTCGAAGTTCTCGATGATGGCGTCGAAGTGAACGTTATGCTTGATTGAACAGTTGAGTTACAACCTGTCATATTTCCTTGTCGGCATTGGCGTTGCTGGGATGTACTTGTGCGTAGCAGGGCAACTTGACGTTCTTCTTCAGCACGACACAAGAGATGTGCTACAGTGTCGTGAAGTTCCTCCTTTTGAAGGTGAGCTAGGTAAGAGCGTGCCCAAGAATGTCGTTGTAGGGCAATTATGAAGAAGATAAAATTGAGAATAGCCGCGAGTGTCTTGAACGGCACTGCTGTATGCGTGACTAACGAACGGAAGGACAACATCCCGTTGGTGTTCGTCATACTGGACGTACATTGGAATCATATCGGCAATGGTGCTATTAAAACATTCCACCAAGCCATTTGTTTGTGGATGTTATGCTGTAGTCCGTCTGTGAATGGTTCCAGAAATATGTAATAATTCCTGTATCCCCTAGGAAAAAATTACTGCGCCTCGATCGCTGAGTATCTGAAGAAAGGGGCCGTGTGGGAACATTATGTCGTGGAAGAGGAATGTGGCGACTTCGTCTGCATTTGCGAACGCTAAGGCAGCGCGCTGTGCATAATGAGACAAATGGTTCATGGCAAAAATGAACCAACGGTTACCGTTGTACGTGGAGGAAGGGGCCCCAACAGGTCGATACCGAGCCGTTCAAAATGGCAGTGACGTGGATCGAAAGGATGTAGAAGTCCAGTTGGTCCAGTCGTTGGCCTTTTTCGTCGCTGACATTGGACGCATGACGCTGCGTACTTGGAGATGTCGCGTTACATGCCGTGCCATTAGAAGGTATTACGTACACGCATGTGAGTCTTGATAAAGCCCAGGTGTCCAGCTGTGGCGTCATCATGTAAACCACATAAGATATCAGGTCAGAGATGTCTTGGAACAACAAAGAGCAGAGTAGGGCAGTGTGGGTCATACTTGCGACGATACAGTACATTATTCTGAATTGTGTAGAGGCCAACAAGCAGTTGTTCGGTTCAGCTGAGGTAGGTTTTCTTGAGACAGTTGAAAACCTATTGTATGTGTGGGTCTTTTCTTTGTTCGAGAGCAGAATCCAAACTTGAGGTCAAAGCAATTGCGGCAACGGCAGTGCAGGGATTTTCTGGGGATGGCGAGATGCGACTCCTAGATAAGCAGTCTGGTGCGTCGTCTTGTTTTTCAGATTTATAGAATATGGAGACGTCGTATTCTTGGAAGTTTAGTGCCCATCGGCCCAGACATCCGGAAGGATTTTTCAGGTTTGATAACCAGCACAGGGTGTGGTGGTCAGTAACCACATTAAACGGACGTCCGAGTATAAGTCCTAAACTTGCTGGTTGTCTAACTGACAGCAAGGCATTCTTTTTCAGTGATGGAATAATTCATTTCTGCCTTGCACGAAGTTCGGCTCGCATATGCGACAACATGTTTTTGAGCGGCTTGTTTCTGCATCAGTACAGCACAAATTTCGTGACCGCTAGCATAGGTGTAAGTTTCGATATCAAGAGCAGTGTTAAAATGTGCCCAGACTGGCTTTGTGATCAATGCGGTCTTCAGGGTTGCGAATGTATTCTCTTGATTTCAAGACCAAAGGAACTGTCGATCTTTTTTCAGGAGAAAATTTAAAGGAGCAGAATGTCAGCAAATCCGTGAATAAATCGTCGGAAACATGAACAAAGTTTAAGAAATTAACACAGTGCCTTAATTGTTGGGGGCGTGGAAAGTCTATAACAGCGCAGACTTTCCCAGCATATGGTGATATTCCGAGACGGCTGACGATATCTCCAAGCATTGTTATTTCTCCTCAACCAAAAATACACTTTTTAGAGTTGAGTTAAAGGCAGGCGTTTTGGAAGCATTCTAAAACAGTTGTTAGTGGAGATAGATGTTCGAGCAATGTGGACGAAAAAAAAGACAACGTCATTCATGTAACACAGACAGGCTGTCCAGCTCAACCTGCGTAGTATAGCGAATCCATCATACGTTCGAGAGTTGTAGGAGTACTGCACAAGCCAAAAGGCATGACTCAAAACTGGTAAAGTCCATCGGGCGTTAAGGACGGTGTCTTTTCCTGATTTTTTCGTCAACGCTAATTTGCCAGTAGCCTGAGCGCATGTCTATCGACGAAACATAGTTGGCGTCACATAGTGTATGAAGGGTATCATCAATTCGGGGGAAGGAGATAAACATATTTTTTTGGTAATTTTGTTGAGTCGTCTGCAGTGAACACAAAAACGCCATGTGCCGTCTTTTCTTTTCTTTTTTTTTCACGAGCACTACGGGAGGAGAGTAGGGACTCGCGGACGCTTTAATTATATTTAGTCGTAACATGTCACTCACGCCGCTCAGGATGACTTCTCATTCTGAATGTGAATCTCAATGCGGACGCCTGCACATGGGTTTTTCTGTTCCAGTATCGATAGTGTATTGAACAGCAGATGTTTGAGCAAGAGGTGGAGAGCAAAAATCAAAAATGTCAATGAAGGATCATAATAGTTTGTTTGGGGTATCGTGGAGCTCTGTTGGCAAATCACTGTTAACATTTTTCAGAAGCAACTTGAAGGAGTTCTGCTGACCATTCAGAGATGTTAGGGTTACAATATGATCACTGGCACCATTGACATACTCTATGTTGTCAATTGTTGTGAACGCCACACAGGTACTAGCGGACAAGTCTTGCGAAATTTTATTGGTATTTAGTATAAAAATAATGGTTTGGGCAATAGTGCACGTTATGATTGTCATGGGTAGAGCAAGTCCCTTCTGAAATAACACTTCTTGATTTGGTTCTCGCATGTAGGTGTCGTCCGTCACATATTCTGCCAATTGTACGATAGCGCCAGTAAATGGTGCTATGGTAAAATATGTAAAACCTTGATTCGCACTTTCACTCAAGAACATTTTGCGTGTGCCACAGTCAATAAGGGTCCGCCGATTGGCTAAGAAATTCCCTTATAAAGTTATGTCGTGCGTGCAATTGTCCAAGACAGAAAAGCAATGGCGACGAGGTTCGTTATTAATATAAATTTCAATGGAAACTTGCACAAGAGGATGAGTCAGGGACGTGTTAGCTCCACGGAGACTGCCACCATTCCAAGGCGTGGTAACAAGCTTTCACTTTCTTTGCATGCTATCGCTCTAATTGAAATCGATGCTCCAGTATCAACGAATGCTGCCAGTCTTACCTTTTCGTTGATTATGACAATTAAATTACATGAGGACGCAGTCGGTGCGGGATGGTAAGGGAACAAAGAACGAGCCGAACTTATTTTAGCTGCCGCATTTAGTTTCCCCACCGAAGAAAGCTTTTGGAAAAGTGGATTCCCCATGGAGAGGGGAGGGCTGCCGGTATGCGAGTGAAGGGCTGCGGTGTTTACTTACCACAATGAGAGGGAGATGATGAGCGCCGTAGTCGACCGAGGCGGGGATCATCAACGTCGTTAGGTTGGTTATAGAGCCGGCTGTATTTATGTGGCGTAAAGCACCGGGAGGTTGATGACGTTCTTGCAGTGTCCGACAGCCGACAGCGATAGAAGCGCGAAATATGACCTGGTAACAGTAGAAGCAAGTTGGTCGACGGTAGGTGAAGTAAATCTGAGGAACTACTGGAGGAGAGCAAGGTCGTTGTTCCGCATAAGGCCCTGAGAAAGGTGTTCGAGGGTCGGGATGGTACATCGTGATGGGCGGATGATACTGTGCCGGAGACGTAGCGCACACTATGTCGGGTGGTAGGGATGCCGCTTGTTGAGGTAAAGATATGGCCTAAGCGGGAGGAGGTGAGAATCGAAATAAATCAGATCGAATGAGTGTCCGTAACCCGTTAGGGTAAGATGTGTCTCTGTTGACAAGCTTCGTTGAGTCCAGGAAGACAAGGCGGCGAGCTCTTCTTTTATTATTTTTTGGATGAGGGAAACTATGTCACTGGTCGAGAACAGTGGGGATGACGCAAGGCAATTCTAGAGGCGAGTGATGATTTCTGGTACTGAAATGCGCACGATTCCGAAGTGCGTTCCATCGCTGGCACTGTTCCTGGAGTTTGGCGACTGTGGTTAGGTTGTGAGAAATTTGCAAGTTGAATGCGTCTTATGCAATAGATTTCATAATAAGGCTGACTTTTTTTTAAATTTGGGCATCGCCGGGCTCACGCGTTTACACAAAGCCAGTATGTCTTCAATATACGCCGTGGTGGTGGTCGCTTCCTGTGTCCGGCTGGTAGGGCTTCTTAACACTCTTAAAATAAATGTGGCCAAAAGGTTACCAAAAGGGTGGAATAACCAACTTCTTCTTCCTTAATCTGGTGAAGAAGGAAGTGCCTTGCTTATTACCTCCTCGAGGGAACAGATACTAGCGCCCCCTATTTGAAATGCGTTTCTAAAAGGTAATGTTAGCCCCACGTCACTTCCGTCGTTCGGTTTTTGGGTTTCGTCGGCGGTAGAACCCTGGAACTTCTAGCTTTTAGAAGCCATGTTTTTGCGTAAAAACAAACGGAAAAAGCTCTTCTTGTATAAAATTTGATTGGAGATTAGTACAAAATTACAGGAGCGTGATGTTTGCATACAAATTTAGTTCACAGGGTTTCGCGGCACATTTAATATTGTTTTTATACAACCATGTCTTCCCTGTGACTTTCAGGTGTCGCGTCACGACCTGGGTGCGTCCAGCCTTAGGGAATTAATCGCAGCTCTTCGATTGGGGGGCGGGTGTTGCCTCTTCCCTCTTCCCTCTTCTGCTGTATACGTTTCGGCGCGGAAAGGGCCGATCAAAGCCAACATTGAACAGTTGCAGATATTGCTATCGTTTGCGATGCCAACGGCCCTTTACATGAATACGTGCAGCCTAGGAGTTCGCTGAGTGGTCGCTGCAGGATACGTGGCGACGATGCGATCGGGTTAAGCTTTGTTTTCGGGTACTGCTCGGTGCCACTTTTTGTGTGCAGGCTCCTGGGCAGTTTCCCAATCAGTATTTAAGTAACATTGAGGTAGCCCCAGAGAGGGTGTAAACCTGTTGACTGTTATTGCCTCTTGGAAGAGGTGAATTTACATCCTCGAAGCATGGGCTGTCACTCTCAGAGAGGGTGAAACCCTCAATCAAAAAGTATGCCCGTATTACCTCTTAATGGAAGTAAAATTACAACCTTGAAAGAAAGGATATTGCTCCCCGTTAGAGATAATGTTGTCTCCCAAGGGAGCACAGGTGCACCCTGACATAGGGTGTAAACGTTGCTCCCAAGCAGAGGGGTAACTTTGCTACCTTTTGAAACAAACTCCAGGGACAAGCAAGATACACCCTAAAAGGTGTGACAACAGGAACCTTTTTTTTTTCTTCTTAACAGTGAATGCATCCGATAGACGGGTCTTGAAAGCGTTTTACGAGGATATTTTATCTTCGTGGTTGGCGGTGTCGCGTATGTAGACGATCACATAGGCCAATTTTCGGGTGTTGTCCCATGGTGTTGTGAATGCTGACGTGCTCAAAGCTGCGCAGTCACATGACCGCTTCCAAAGCCATCTAAGGTGGGAGAGTGTCGCTGTCGGTGGAAGATGGAGCCGCCGCGGAGAATCTGAGTGGCTGACGCCTCACCTTGTCGGAGCAAGCTGCTTCAGACTTCGGAGAAGCGGTTCTGCTGAGTGAGCGAAGAGGCGCAGGCGAACGACAACTGCACCTCCACCAGAATGTTACGGTGTTGTTGTTGGATATGTATATATATATATATATATATATATATATATATATATATATATATATATATATATATATATATATATATATATATATATATATATATATATAGGGTGTTTCACGAAAGGTGGACAAATTCGATATTGCGAAAACTACGCGTCGCACCAAAAAATGGCTTGTGTCGTTTTGGTCCTGGGCCAGGGACCTTTTAGGAAAAAATTGAAGTCCGAGATAATTAAAATGTTAATTATTTTTGCGTAATTAACTTTTTAATATTGTGTTCAAGGGCATAGTTTCGATTAGAAAAGTGGCTCAGCGTCATCGAAAAACACTAATTGCAGAACGACAGAAGGTACGGGAAGCATTTTACGGCTTTCTGAAAAACCGTACAAATTCGTGAGTTTTTAAATTTCGGTTTGTAATCGGAGCGCATCTCCGCCTCGGCAGCACCGCGCCCCGTGGAGAGATAGTGCAACCAGCCTCTGCTGCGTCGCGCGATGACAGCGCAGCAGAGGTCTGGATGCACTGTCTCTCCACGGGGCGCGGTGCTGCCGGGGCGGAGATGCGCTCCGATAAGAAACCGAAACTTAAAACCTGTCGAATTTGTACGGTTTTTCAGGAAGCCGTAAAATGCTTCCCGTGCCTTCTATCGATCTGCAATTTGTTGATTTAGTGTTTTTCGATGAAGCTGAGCAATTTTCTAATCGAAACTATGCCCTTGAACACAATTTAAAAAAGTTAATTACGCAAAAATAATTAACAATTTAATTATCTTGGACTTTAATAATTTTCCTAAATAGGCCCCTGGCCCAGGACCAAAAAGACAGAAGCCTTTTTTTGTTGCAAGGCGTTGTTTTCGCAATATCGAATTTGTCCACTTTTCGTGAAACACCATGTATATGCATAGGAAAGTTATATGGACTGGACAAAAACAGGAAAAGGCTAATTGATATTTCGAGAGGAGGTCTATCTGAAGATGAGTGGCCTGCTTTCAAAAACATCAATAAACAGTTCCTTTTTTCAGTCCGTGGATCTTTTTTGAGTACTTGAATATTCAACGGCCTGAAAGTTTCAATCACTATATATATATATATATATATATATATATATATATATATATATATATATATATATATATATATATATATATATATATATATATATATATATGGGTGATTTCATCTCAAATCGTGCAGGCAAAAAAGGACGAATTTTTAATTTCGCTGAAAAAATATATGTTATGGCGTGGTCTCTGAAAATGCAGTAGCAACAAACCGCAAGTTCGTCGGATTTTTTTGTGCTCTACTTACGAATTTTAAAAGAGGCCGAGGCGGAAATCTGTGTTTTTCAAATCTGTCGTGGGTCGGATGTTTCGCTCCATCTCCCACCGTGGATTTTCAGTCTGCATTACATTACCTTTTTTCAAGCACTCTGTGAGCACAGGTAAAAGGCTCTAATACCATAAAATAATTTTAGGCGCTGTGCTTTTTTTCTGTAAAAATGTCAAATACGCCCCTCGGTTAATTGTTGACGAACTTTGACAATCAAATACTGGTGATCTACTTGGGTTACATTAATATTTTTTAGATACACGGAGAGCCCAAAACACGCTATTTTTATATATTATAAAATCACTCAGCTGTATAAGATTCTGTTTGCGTTACGTTTACGTTAATGTCGTGCAAAAACAAAAAAAATACCAATTTTGAAATCGATTTTCTAAAAAAAACATTTTTTTATTTTTTCTTAAAATGTAGATATGATAGTTCTCTACTCGAAAAGCAAGTCGAGAAAGTGTGTATTTTGTTTGTATGTTCTATTTTTAAGCATCAATATCGTACAAAAACGTGTTTTTACGGCTCGAAATGGACTTTTGAATTGCGCGTCTTCACAAACTTGGAAATATTTCTGCCTTTTTTCAACGTTCCTACATAAAAAATGAATACAGTGGTTCCACCCTGTTATACGCATTGATCACTTAAATTTTATTATGGGCGGCAAGCTACATTGGAGGAGTTCAAAAGATAAAGCAACACTTCTTAACAGACCAGCAGGCGTCGTAGATTTTTAATGTGTAGAAATCGGCAAACGTCGTATTTATTCGGCGCTTTCATTGGCCTATATGAACCTCCCGCCGTTTCGGAACCAGCAGATGACCACGACCTTTCGCGCTTTTTGTGTTAAGGGGTGTCCAAACAGGATACTACAAACTCACGACTCCGGCAAATCGTTGCTGCGCTGCGCTTCCGGCCGTCGGGGGAAACTTCCTCTGTCAAATTTGCCGGGGGACACATCCCCCCGTCAAATCTCCCCTCGCTACCTCCACGGCGGCCTTGCTCTGCTCATCACGTGGGTCCGGAGAGCCACTCACACGCTCTGTTGGCTGTCGGCAATCGCTCAAGGCCTCCGCCACTTTAGAAGTCCCGAAAACGGGAAAGGAAGACTCGAGTGTGAGGGGGCAAGCCAGGCGAGCGCGCGTCGTGTCCAAGGTCGTGTCATCTTCCAGCAGTTCTGTGGATTGGATCGGATTCCCGCGGCTCTTGATCCTAACGTACCTCGTATAGACAAACAAACCTGGTTGGTTCGGAGTTTAATAAAATAAATGATATGTTCTTAAGTTCTCAGTGTTTCTACATACAACTAAAAGTCTCACTGTTACGCACTGAACTTCTTCTTTATTTTTTTCGAGCTACGAGCGTGGATTTTGACGAAAAAAGCTGAGCTGGGGCGGCCGAAACGCGCGCTTTGACGCAGGAATCTCTCCAATCCACCCGAAGCCGGACGGACTCTTTGGCCTTCCTGCCGAGGTGACGGCGGTAGCAAGGTCGGCGACTTTGTGAGCCGCGGGAGATAGACAGGCATCAGGCATACCATTGGCAGGTGGCGTGTGACGTCAAGTTTGACGAGCACCAACGTCAACGACAAGTGGAGGAGGCGAGGAGGCAAGTCGTGAATTTGAGGCAAGTCGTGAATTTGGCTTGACCGATGTCCTAACAGACATTCGACCGACGACTGCCGGACGGTTCAATTTTGACGACTTTTGCAGGAGTCCTGTGGCCTGACGACTTTTTTAGTAGCCTGTTTGGACAGGCCTTTAGATAGGACGGTCCGTTACAGTAAAGCGAGCAGCGCACCCAGTGTCACGAAGAGGGTGATGGCACGAATGTGTCATTGACGCGGCGAACAGTGACGGCCACCGAGGAGGAGTCAGTCAGTCAGAGTATTGCAGAATGGAAAGCAAAGGAACTGTTGCCTGGGAGGATGAGGACACCACGGCCCTACAATATCGACCGTCAACAACAGTTCTGCCGGCCAAAACAACACCCCATGCGCGCTAAAACAGGCGGCGCGGGACAAAAATCCCGCAGACGCACACACGAAGATGGGCCGGTTTGAAAAGTTAGCGCCGGCTGATGGGTTCTTTTGAAAAATGGAAGGGGAACGAGAAGGTTTCAGTAACTGCAGTAACTACCTCGAAAGCTCCTCTCCCGATATGAAGCTCGATGAATGTTACGTCTCGGTTACCTTCTCGCGCATCGCCGCTCGAGTCTATTCTTCACTTTGTTCCGCACAGCCACTGTTACGCACAGCCGTCGTGGCTGTGCGGAACAGAGTGAAGAATAAATTCGAGCATCATCTGGACGCCGTCATCCTGCCAAGCTTCAGTATCGTGGGACTGGACTGGACATCTGGACTCGGCGTCGGTCAGTTAAGAGTTTTTTTGTTTTAATTTCGTGTGTGTTTTTTCGCTTTGCTGAACTTTGTTTCTCGAATCCGCTTCTGCTGAAGTATTTTTTGAATGTTTTTTTTATTAACTGTTTGTTGGCACTGTTTAGTTATTGGGTTTATTTCGTCACGGCGTAACGGCCTGACGGTGCTGTAGAGAGCGTGTTCGCACGCATTTGGTTGTGTCCCGTTAAGGGAATGCCCGGAGGAGTTGGTTTATGTTCTTGCCGTGTGCGGCTGAGTTTTTTCGTCTTGATTAAATTTTAGATTTTTCGTTTCACCTTTGCGTGTCATTGACTTCTTTGTCTGACTCCCCGCCCGGCGTGGACCTATCGCCTTGCCACCGCTCGAACATAAATCTTTTATTTTTTTAACGCAATTTTCATTGAGATCGGAGTTGATTAATATTATTCTTATTTATTTATTTTTATTCCCTACTCATCTCCGTAACAATCTCTCCGTGTGTTTCGGACCGTTTCAGTGTCTTCACTTCTGTGTATTACGGAAGTGAAAGGCCATTCCCTGGTGATCTGTGCGATGGGCGGTGAACAAACCCTAGCGTTTGGTTTCGGAAATAATTGTATATAATATATCGATGATGTGGTGACTTTCTATGTCTTAGTAATATGATAGCTAATAGCTAGTCATGCTGGTTTAGAGTGAAAGTTTTATCAATCGAAACAATACAACGTCTGTGCCTCTTCGATATTGAAGGTCTACTCGGCCTGCTGATTTGATTAGATATGTTTCTCGTGGTTTCCCGCTCTTATCAAAACATAAATAATTATTTAATACCATGAAATTCGCTTATAATTGATTACAAAACGCAGACAAAAATTCAAGAAACCCTTTTCACAATTCATAGAAACGCACGGGTCGCTATGTCCGACTTAGGTCTTGCAAAACGAAGACGTCTTTTTCCGATATTGAGGCTTAAATATAGAACCTACAAACAAAACACACACTTTCTCGATTTAATTTGCGAGTAGACAACTATCATATCTACATTTTAACAAAAAATGAAAAAAACATTTTTTTTTAGAAAATTGATTTTAAAATTGGTACTTTTGGGTTTTCGCATGGCATTAACGTAAACGTACCGCAAATGGAATTTCATACAGCTGAGTGACTTTATAATATATATAAAGAGCGTGTTTTGGGCTTTCCAAATACATAAAAAGTATCAACGTAAGTAGATAGCCAGTATTGAATTGTCGAAGTTCGTCAACAGTTAACCGAGGGGGCGTATTTGACATTTTTACAGAAAAAAAGCAAAACGCCTAAAATTATTTTATGGTATTAGAGCCTTTTATCTGTGCTCACAGAGTGCTTGAAAAAAGTTCATATAATGTGGACTGAAAATCCACGGCGGGAGATCGAGCGAAACACCCCACCCATGACAGATGTGAAAAACACTGCTCTCCTCCGCGGCCTCTTTTAAAATTCGTAAGTCGAGAACGAAAGATCCGACGAACTTGCGGTTTGTGGCTACGCATTTTTAGAGACCACGCCATAACATATATTTTTTCAGCTAAATTGAAAATTCGACCATTTTTGCCTGCACGATTTGAAATGAAATCACCCATATATATATATATATATATATATATATATATATATATATATATATATATATATATATATATACACACAATCTGGACAATCTATCAGTGTGGCTTCAAAATAATAAATTACAAGTAAACGTAATATATATATATTGTGCTTTTTATTGTGGCATTGCAATAATATGGATGAAAAGCCTTGTAAAGAAGAAGAAAAATAACTTGAACAGCAACAGAAAAGAAGCAAAACGAAGGAAGAGGTTATAACGGCTTGAGAAGAAGGAACCCGGAGTACGGTGCCCGGAACGCGTCTCCGAATGGTGTGCTTACCGGGACCTAAAGAATGGTTCCTCGATTTCCGCCTGGTGATGTCATAGAAGTGTCAAGCTGCCGCCGGTCGCGATTCTGGCAGTGTCCCAGCTAGCAGCAGTGGAGGATGTGGCAGAAGCCTGTCCTACAGAAAGTGCCTTTTTTGTCTGGCAGTCCACAGAAGATTCGGAAGCCAGAAGTTTGGACGCCGCGCCGACAGCGACACACGCTGTCGGCGCGGCGTGTGGCGGCTGGCGAAAAGCCTTTGCTTTTCGCCAGCATTCCTCTGACCAACCGCCAGGGTCGCCACATCCGACGGCATGACACTCCGGCTTCTTAGAAGTCATTTGTTGACACGTCGGGACCACTTTTAAGTATATCCGAGATAGGATGCTAAACACCCCAGCTAGAGACGCGCTCCAGGCATAATACCCAAAAGTCACTGTACCGACGGTTGGCTTGGCGCTCTAAAACACCGGCGAAGGCCGAGTTCGAGAGAAGCACCAGCCCTACGCGCCACCTACAGAACACTGGAGCAGTCGGGAGATCCCAGAGAACCGGCTCCAGCGGTCAAGGAAGCGCCGCTCTTCAGCCTCGGCCAGATACCGACCTCTGGAAAAAAGCCTCAGTGCAAAATAAAAAAAAAAAAAGTTTAATTTTGTTATTTATTGAGTTTTCCCTCCAGTTTTCTTTTTTCGGGACGTGAAAGGGAAAAAAGAAAACAATATTAACGAAAATACATTGCTTGACAACAAACATGTCCGACGGATATACAGACCCTTCTTTAGTAAGTTCAAAACAAAAACCTGAGAGTCATGCACATGTGTGATATAAAATAAAACAGGGATATCAGTTGCATAGCCAAATCTGTTAAATGTGTTGTCCTTTATTCAAAAAAGCACTTCCCTTATTAAAACTAAAAAAAAAAGATTAGTAAGTTATCTTTACAGCAAAATAAAAACACCGAGTAGCGCCGAGAGTAGTAATAAAAATAAGTGTCGAAAACAATGCCCACGACTCTAAAACGTAAATATCGAAAATACTGAAACATTG
The DNA here is from genome assembly GCA_037355805.1 of Ixodes ricinus. Classification (NCBI taxonomy): domain Eukaryota; kingdom Metazoa; phylum Arthropoda; class Arachnida; order Ixodida; family Ixodidae; genus Ixodes; species Ixodes ricinus. Next base: position 46,112 of record JAZHYW010002480.1, on the reverse strand, counting down.
TTGTAGTCGGTTGTTTTACAGAGATTGTATTACCTTTGTTACTTTCAAAACAACGAACCTGTGCACAACGGTTGCACCACCCTAATATGAGATGGGGAGACGCTTATTCGGTTTCCCAAATACCATTAATGTAATACATCATGAGAGGAACATAGTTGGAACCATCAACGGAAAGGGGGCTTTCAGCGATAGCGGATGTTCTAAACAACTTACACTTAAGTAATTTCCTGTGGAAACAAAAATAATAAAATATCTTCGTCTATTGCTCTGCGCATTGTTCTTTTAGTGTTTTCCCATCACTAAATATTGAACTTGAAACTCCATTTCCGAAATGTTCTTGCTGCAGTTAAAATTCGTTTTTTCCCTCAGACTAATATTGAGCCTGACTCTGTGAGATACAAACAACAGTAGAAATTACATCATGAGCAGCCCCTAAAGTAGAAAAAAACACGCCCCCATGGCTTCTGTTTAGTTTCGAGCTGGGCTGTCAACACAATTTAAAGAGAAACCTTAATTCTGCTACCGAGTGAATGTCAATTATTTCTAGCAGAAAGCACTTCATCAGGGAAACAAAACAACAACTTGAGGGGTTTCTTTCTGACGCAACTCTAAGTGAAACGCAGTTGGTTGTAGTGCCGACGTCAGTGGTTGATATGGATAAGTAGGGAACAGAACGCTATATCTAAGGCAGAGCTCGCACAATATTTGAATGATTGACTGACTTTTATAGTATTTCTGTCCTATAAAAAAGAAACGTAACTACAAACAAAAGCGATGTGAAAAGAAAAGCAATTTTGTTTATGTAGAATGTATTTTTAATATTAGTTGCTTTTGGATTTGACAGTGATTTGCATTCGTTATCATTGCTTATAGCTGACTGAAAAATTTTCTTATTGCACAGAAATTTCAATATTAGCACTAGATCCCACTATATAAAAAATGCAAAAAAACATGACTGTTTTAGGTTACCGAGTTTTCAACTGTTTAAAGGAATGCTGCACCGAAATTTGGATTTCACAAAATAAGGTAGCAGGAGTCTTCAACGGGGCGCCACAAACCCGAAAACACCACTCATCGAGGGATATCTCGAGCGGATGGCCGTATTTTCATAAAATAAGGATGCGATTGAGCGAGAATACCGACCCCGCGTTTTCTGCAGAATTCTTGAGGAGGAGGGAAACCGGCCTCGCTTCCTTCCCTCTTCGCGTCCTCGCCGAGTCAAAGCGAGGAGAGGAAGAAACGAGAATCGCGACGTCACGGGTTTTTTGGGCCTTGTTCACGCGCTCTCTTCTTTCACAAAAAGAACGACCATCCATTAGACAAATCGCTTCGTGAGTGATGCTTTCGGGTTTGTAGCGCCCCGCCTAGCGCTTCCGCGCTGTTTTCTGAAATCAAAATCTCGGTTCAGCATCCCTTTGAGTACTTAACTTTTCTTTTCTATTTTTCTTTTCAAATTTCTGTCAGCGCGTTTTATAGAACGGCACGGTTTATGTGTTTTTCTTTAGTAAGTATAGAACTTAACCACGCAATATATCGGCTGCATTGACACTTACGACAAAGAGAGAATGGCAGAGCGACCGCCCATTGCTTCCTGTTCAGCGGTCCGGAGAAACGCCGGAGCGTCCCAACATCCACGGCTGCAGCGACGCCGTGCGGCCGCGATCCTACGCAAAGAAGTGGGCCTTATGTAAAGGTACAATTTATATACTAATTTCTTTTTGTATGAACACGATCGTTTATACAGTGTCACAACTTATACAACAATTCGATTTATGCTGGAAAATACGTTAAGTGTATGTTTAGCACGGTTGTCAAGTAGTAAAAAAGATGAGTATAGGAACATTTGTGTGAAGCTTCCAGACGCTTGTATAATCCGCATGAAAGCTTCTTTTTCGCGCTGCCGCAACTTGTCTGGGCAGACGTTGGATTCAGTCGGACAAGCGAATGCGCACGCTTTAAGACCAAGTTTATTGTTCTTCATTTGAGACTCAACCTTGCAAATAAAGGTACTTGACCCCCTGAGAAAGAAGGTTACCCTCGGATGAACAAATAGGTTCGAAGAAAGCGAAGATGAATTACGTAACGGTGACACTGGCAATACCTTCGATGAAAAGCCCCTGGGCTGATTCTTTTTTCTTTTTTTTATGTTTGAGGCGAATGATTGAATGACGCTATCAGAAGAGGCGTTTGAACACCCGAGGCAAGCCTTTTATGTTTGGGCCTCAAATGACAAAAAATGCACGAATGCAAACGGAAAATTTTTCTTTCTTTTTGCGTGCCTTTTCCGTACCTTTTCTTAAGTTGGAGCTGTCTCGCCAGGTCTGCACCCCGTCTAGGCGACCATTCTCCTGGGGCGTTGGCATCAACTTTCATCAGGTGCAAGCTCATTCAACGAACATATAAAATAATACCGATAGAGTACGAATGACGGATCTATCCAAGGACAGCATTCACCGTTAAACCGGCTTCCTGCAAGTTTTTTCTTTCTACGCGTTTTTATTACAAAAAGAAAGTAATGAACCGCAAGGTGCTTTCTTTGCAGTGCATTTAATCTACAAATACTTTCTGAGCTCTAGTGTCTGAGTTTCGGATGTACCGCTCATATTTGTATGTATTGATAATTTCAAGTCATACTGATCTGGTCATGATATGCTAAATATTGTGAGACGTTCACTGCACAGCTAACTAAAGGTTGGAATAAACTAATTGCATTTTATCAATACTAAAACATTTTCTTGACGACTGCAATGAGGGCGGCAGCTCGAATACAAGGAGCCGGGTCTTGCGGATGCCTCCTTAGCGACTAATTTCATAATGAAAATCTTTGATAAGTGCCTCATTTTTTTTAATTGATTCACAAGAATGAAGTTATAATAGCTGTCAATCTTTTTTTCTCTGCAAGCGCGAGGCGCAGTACACTTGCCGAGTTATAAAAAGTTCTGGTACACTTTTTTTTTTTACTTCATGCCGAGCAAACGAAAGTGGCTGCGACGGAACTTTCATCGCACCACATGCACATCATCGAAGCTTGGTCTGTGATGTGCGAGGGTCAAACACATCGGAGTAGGACGCACACCCTGGCAGCGCCCTACTTTCCAACTCGCAGTTTTATCAGTTTCAAGAGGCCTCAAAATGGCGCAGCATGTACCGACGGCCACCCGCTTTGCTGTTCGCATTTCACTTCAACCCAATAGGACATAGGTTTTATTTATCTCAAGTTTTTTTTTTTTAATAATGATGGAGCAAATTGTATTTAGCTACTCACTTGAGGAGTGAATGAGGCCGGCGCGAAAAATCAAAATTTCCTACTCCGAAAGCATCACAGGGTGCTGACTTCCAAACAGTGATTGTTGTTTCCTTAAAAATACCATAAAACATGAAGCTTTTTATTGGCTTGCCTGGTGGAGCACAATCAAAAATAAGCTTAAATAATTAAATGCTTATTTACGCTCCAATGATCTTATGAATTAATGTTTTCCCAGACTAAGCGCTCAATTGAATCAATCCTATCCGGGAGGACATGATTGATCCAATTTTCATATTTTCAAATATGAAACTCGCATTTGTCTCGTATGCAGTTTCTTGTATATAATCATGTTGCGACGCCGACTCTGCAGCTCCTACCACACTTTAGTATTCACTGAGTTTGTGATTTCTAAAAGGGAATAACCGAGGATTCGCAGCGCAGTAAGCAACGCTTTTCATGCGTCAGAAACAATCCCCTCAGAACTCGATGAACGTCGAGTTCTGAGGTGATTGATTGTATCACAAACAATTGTAACTAATATTGGTATGTCATTACCGTGCTCAAGCATTCCTTTCCTCTGACGTCTGACGCCATAGCCTTTAACCTCAAGTCTGTGCGTGTAATCATAAATAAATAAAAGAAATCTAATGACGGAGCGCTTTAGCTGTCAAGGCACAGCCGAGCCGTCTATGCTCCGTATCACCTTGTAGCGGAGCGCAGCCGACACTGTAGCAATCTCAGTCAAACCCGGGCTGTGAATGCATCGCGTGAGTACGCGCCCCGCGTGTCAGAGCGCCTCTCTGAAGGCCACGTTATAGTCGCACGGCACCTGATTGGTTCCGATGGCTCGTAGCGTCCGCTGCGGTCTATCTAAGGAAAAACGGAGCATAGCAAAACTTCGCGCCATTGCACCGGCCTGGGGCCCTAAGCTAGACGCTTGGCGAAAACGACGGCGCGAAATCTGGCGGCCGCGATTGGCCAACGCCACACTTGACCTTGGCGCCGGCCAATCATAGCCGCCAAATTTCTCGCCCACTTTTCCGCCAAGTGTCCAGATTAGGGCCCCTGATTACGCTCAATGTAATGCGTCAAGGCTAAATGCCTCGATTGCCCGCCCGCTAATGGCGGCGCGGATAGTCAAACAATAATACAAAGGCGACCGTCGGGGATGGCTTAGACGGGGACCGGACGCGGGCGTCGGCATTGTAACTTGCAGCGTAAAAGCTTCAATGCGGTCTCGGTATCTGTTCTGTTTGGCCGCCTTCTATATGACCTTAGTTCGGTGTTTTGTGTTAGCGCCGTACGTTGTGTGACGCCACAGCGTGGAACCAACTATCTGAGTGGCCTATTGTTTTAAAGGGGCGGTGCGAGGCGCAGTACACATGCTGAGTTCGAGAGATGTTTTTGAATATCCCCGTCATTGCAATGATTGTTCCTGAGAAATACCTCCAAAAAACAAAGGCCTGCACTACCCCCTTCCCTCCCCCCCCTCCCCAATACGTCATTTCGAGTGGCTTCATGCAGCCCCGCTCGGCCCCTGTCAAGAATGCCGCCGGGGCGTGATGTACAGTCTCATGACGAGTGCGGCGCAGACATTCGGCGACGCCAAGAAGCATATGTACCAGATTGCTCCTACTTTCTCTGACCTTCAAAACGTTTGCGTCTTGGGGTAGGTCGCGGATCCACTGACGACGTCATAATAGACGGGCCTTTTCTTCAAGTGGATATTGACCTGAGGCACTACGAATGCCCCTCGACGCATTGATTGCCACGAGCCCACCAAATCGAGTGCCCGAGGTGCGCTCTGGAAAAATCTATGAGCCACATTTGATACGGGGTAATACCCGTGACCATGTAAGCCATGTGAGCCACGTAATGACCTCACCACGTTTTGCGAAGGACAGATGGAAATAAAAAGCCGCATTGATCCTAAAGCGTTTCACCATGACAGAGTTATTTCTTGTTCAGTGGAGTTGCTTCTAAGCATCCTTGGTTTACATTAGCAAAGGTTGGCATTTTTGGTTAAACTAACTCACTCGCAGCAAGTTCAAAATAAAATGTTAAACACTTCCTCAGCCTCACGACCGAACCCGCTCAAGTCCTCACTCACGTACCCATGAACTCCCCGAACTCATTGAACTCACGCCACTCACCGAACTCATGAACTCACCAAAATCACAAACTTCCGCCCCTCACCGAACTCGTAAACTCACAGAACTCACAAATTCACGCTCCCTATCGAACTCATGAACTCACTCACTCATCTCACTCACCCACTCAAAAGTAGTTCTCGACATCTCCGTGATTGCGGCACTGGCGCTCGTGTTTCACGCGGGTTGCGCGGCGCTAACATACATGACATCGGTCCCAGCCAGCTGCGTAATCCTTCCTTTCTGCGCGCGCGCTAGCTATCTCCCAAAATCAAGAATTGAAGCGAAATTAAAATTCTGACCCAAGGATTTTCTTGTGCGCGCAACCCTTGAGCTAGATGGCGGAATTAATCTATGAAGCTTCCATCTATTACTACCTTATAATATGAATGACCAACTAGTTGGTCATTCATAATATGAATGACCAACTAGCCCACTCGTCAACACTACTATTACTACCTCTTTGTTCTCCGGGGAAATGAAGTATTAAATTCCCTATTTTTGCATGGGCCTCTTTTTCCAACGCGCGCTTTGCTTTTTTAACATAAAGCCCATGCGCAACATTTAGTACTACGCGTAGCCGCTGCAGCCCTTTGGGACGATTGAGCGGGTGGTGTGAAACATCCTATATCGCCCCAACAGTTTGAAGGAGTCTACGGAAGAGTGAAAAATAGGCAGTCGCGGAAAAGAAGTTTGGGCATTTTATTCCAGGCAGACTAGTGCTCCAGAAAATTTTGAGGCGATACCACTTTTTCTTTCTTCGGGGGTTACACTAGTTCTATATTTCTGCTTAGGAAACCGGAGCTTTGTCGGCATTTAAATGTGGGTATATGCGTCTCAGCTGTAAAGGGAGAGTCAAGTGAGTAGTCATGGTCTGCTAGCCTGAAACCTTTAACATGCATCCCTTACTCTTGCTTTTACGTGTATGTGTGTTGCAGACGAGGTACATTGGGATGAAATATAGTTTATTACATATAACGCCTAACTAGTCTTGAGAAGTAATGAAGTAAAAACAAAAGTGATTTTAGTCCTCGATGCATCACAGACAATACTATAAAAATTAGTTATTTTGTACCAAAGATGCAATACTTGAACTCCAATTGAATATTGATTCTCTTAAATGTTTACGTAAAAAAGGTATGTTACCTTTACAGTAACCCTGACGTTCTTACAAAACATTAGGAGGAGAGTATTTCACAAGTTTGGACGATTTTATAAAATCATTTATATCTGCCTCCTAGTTGGATTTGGACACTATTGGCGGTGGTGTATAAAGAAGGAACCATGTGCGAATTACTGATTAAAATAGGTAACCAGAACACGCACCATGCATTTAAATCATATAATCGGCAACCACATAAACCTTTTTTTTGAACCCCGTGACATAGTAATTAACTTCTGACACATATGATGTTAACACGTATTTAATACAAACTAAGCTTCATTCAATTAGCCATCTCCACCTAGGCATAAACAAAAAACAGCAAAATGAATATAACACTTTTTTTCATCTTTACGATGTCTTCCATCAGTACTCAAGTCTCCGCCACTGAGAAGAGTTGTAGGCTTTACTCTTCGATTTGTGGCATGCAGTGTGCTCCATCATTTAAAGGCAAATTGTGGAATAACGCAGCTCCAATTGGCGCCGAGGTATATCAATGGCGGCCTCTTATTTGGTTTCCGTTCATGTCGTCACGACCTCGCCGTGATTGGCAGAATTTGCCTCGCCGTGTCGCCGTGAACCGGTGACTGGGTGACTGTGTAGGCATTTTTTGTACGCATAAATCTTAATAACACCAGGGCGTCCCCCAAATATTATCATCGTCCCGCAGCCGATCACACTGCAGCGTTATCAGATAGGATCACCAAGGAAGAAATCACGAATCAGTGTGGACATAGCAAGTCACGCCCTGCGCTTTGTAAGCTCTCGTTGACTATATAACATAAATCTTCTTTCGCACGCGAGTATTCTTCGAGGATCTGTCCTCTCTCCTTTTTGTAGTTTATAACAATGATAATAATTCTCAATTCACTGCCAACCTTGACACGGCTGTGATTGTGAAAATGCTGGCTGATGAATGCGTTTTTTTAATCGATTGCTGCTAATTTGATAAAATGACCAACTGTCACTCAAGTAAGCGTTTTTCAAAATTTCTCAGTTTATTCGTCAAGGTGTTAATTATCTTGATACGCTAGTGACTGTGAAAACGTTGCTCGATGAATTCGCTGTTTACATTAGTGCTAATTAAGCGGGTATATTACCGCTGCCCCAAGGAAATTTTTTTAATATTCACCAACACTTTCTGGCAAATTATGATCAATTTTTCAAGCACTTGAACTCACGTATAAGCACCTTCTAAACTTAGCATCATCTATCAAAATGAATGCACTGAATCTGTGGAAAGGAAATTATTTTCGTCAGCAACAGCATTCACTCGCTTTTATTCGACCGATTGAACTCTATAGATATGTTGCAGGTTAAAAAAAGCAGAGCAATCTCCCTACACTTACACACTTGCACAAAGTTCGGCTCGCATATGCGACATGTTTTTGAGCGTCTTGCTTCTGCATCAGTACAGCACCAAGTCCATAACCGCTAGCATCGGTGTAAATTTCGATATCAAGAGCAGCGTTAAAATATGCCAAGACTGGCTTTGTGATCAGTGCGGTCTTCAGGGTTGCGAATGTCTCGTCTTGATTTTGAGACCAAAGGAACTGTCGATCTTTCTTGAGGAGAGAGTTTAGAGAAGCAGAAATGGCAGGAAATCTGCGAATAGATCGTCGGAAATATGAACTGTGTCCAAGGAATTAACGCAGTACCTTAATTGTTGCGGGGCGTGGAAAGTCGGTAACAGCACGGCGTTTCTCAGGATCTAGTTATATTCTGTGACGGCTGACGATATGTCCAATAATTTTGATTTCTCGTGTACCAAAAAGACACGTTTAGAGTCGAGTTGAAGGCCGGCGTTTCGGAAGCATTCTCAAAATGTTGGTGTTAATCGGCATAGATGTTCGGGAAATGTGGACGAAAAGAGGACAACGACATTCAGGTAAAACAGACCAGTTGTTCAGCGCAACATGTGTAGTAGCGAATCCATCAAACATTCGAGAGTTGTAGGAGTACTGCAAAAGCCATAAGGGATGACTCGAAACTGGTAAAGTTCATCGGGTGTCAACCAACACTGCTTTCGCGATCTCTTTCGTCGTCGCTAATTTGCAAGTAGCCTGAGCGCATATCTACCGACGCAAAATAGTTGGCGCCCTATAGCGTATTAAGGGCATCATCAATTCGGGGAAGGAGATAGCCATCTTTTTTGGTAATTTGGTTGAGTCGTCCGTAGTCAACACAAAAAACGCCACGTGCTGCCTTTTTCTTTCTTTCTTTTTTTTTACGAGCATTACGGGAGAAGGCCAGGAACTCGCGAATTCTTCAATTATATTTTGTCGTAACATGCCACTTACGTGGTTCTGAATGATTTCTTGTTCCGAACGTGAAACTCGATGCGGACGACTGCGTAGGGGTTTTTCTGCTGCAGTATCGATAGTGTATTAAACAGCAGATATTTAAGCTAGAGGTGGATAACAAAAATTAAAAAAGTCAATGAAGGTGCATAATAGCTTGTATAGGGTATCCTGGCGCTCTGGTGGTAAATCAGTGCTACTGTTTTTCCTAAGCAACTGAAAGGAGTTCTGGTGATCATTCAGATGAGATGCTAGGTTACAGTATGATCAATGGCACTATTGACATAGTCAATGTTGTCAATCGTTGTGAACGCGACACAGGTACCAGCCGACAAGTCTTGAGCAATATTAGTGGTATTTGCTAAAAGAACGGTGGTTTTGTCAGCAGTGCACGTTATGATAGTCATGGGTAGAGCAAGTTCCTTCTGAAATAACACTTCTTGATTCGGTTCCCGCATGTAGGTGTCGTCCGTCACATATCCTGCCAATTGTACGAATCACACACGGATAGCACCATTTACTGGCGCTATCCGTGTGTGATTCACTAGGCGAAAAAGAACACATTATTGTTGAGATGTGATAGCGTCATTTGCATTTTCACTGAGGAAAGATGTGCGTCTGCCACAGTCAGTAAGGGTCCGTCGGTTGGCTAAAAAGTCCATCCTAAAGTTATGTCGTGCGTGCATTTTTGCAAGACAGAAAAGCAATGGCAATAAAGTTCCTTATTGATACAAATTTCAACGGACACTAGCACAAGATGATGAATCAGGGACATGTTAGCCCCACGGAGATTGCCACCGTTCCAGGGCGTATTAGCAAGGTTTAACTTGCTTTAAATGTTATCTCTCTAATTGAAATCGATGCTCCAGTATCTACGAGTGCTGCCAGTATTGCGTTTTCGACGAATATGTAAATTAAATTACATGAGGACGCAGTCGGTGCGGGATAGTGAGGGAACAAAGAAGCAGACGTACATTCTTTAGCTGCCTCATTTAGTTTTCCCCATCGAGGAAAGCTTCTAGAAACGTGGACTACCCGCGAAGAGGGGAGGGCTGCCGGTATGCGGGTGAAGGGCTGCGGTGTTTACTACCATGACTGGAGGGAGATGATGAGCGCCGTTGTTGACCGAGGCGGGGATCATCAACGTCGTTAGGTTGGTTGTAGAGCTGGCTGGATTCATATGGCGTAAAGTACGGGAGCTTGATGCGGTTCTTGCAGTGTCCGTCCGACAGCCGACGGCGAGAGAAGCGCGAAATATAACCTGACATACCAGATTATAGAAGCAAGGTGGTCGACGGTCGGTGAAGTAGTTCGGAGGAACTACTGGAGGACACCAAGGTCGTTGTTCAGCATAAGGCCCGGAGAAAGATGTTCGAGGGTCGGGTTGGTGCATAGTGATGGGCTGATAATACTGTGCCGGAGACATAGCGCATGCTGTGTCGGGTGGTAGGGGTGCCGCTGGAAGAGGAAACGATATGACCTCAGCGGGAGGAGGTGAGAATCGAGACAACTCATTTCTGATGAGTGCCCGCGTAACCCGTCGGGGGTAAGATGCGTCTCTGATGACAAGCTGCGTTGAGGCCAGGGAGACAAGAGAGCGAGCTCTTCCTTGATTATTATTTGGATGAGGGCAGCGTTGTCACTGGTCGATAAAAGTAAGGATGACGCAACGCAATTCTAGAGGCGAGTGATGATTTCTGGTCCTGAAATGCGCCTATTCCGAAGTGCTTTCCATCGCTGGCACTGTTCCTGGAGTTTTGCGACTGTGGTTAGGTTGTGAGAAACTACCAAGTTGAATGCGCCTTCTGCAATACCCTTTATGATATGACTGACGTTTTTCGATTCGGGCATCGCCGGGTTCACGCGTTTACACAGAGCCAGTATGTCTTCAATGTACGCCGTGGTGGTGGTCGCGTCCTGTGTCCGGCTTGTAGGGCATCCGAAGGCATCGGATAGACGGGTCTCGAAAGCGTCCCACAGGGCTATCTGATCTTTGTGGTTTTCAAACAATACCTTAGCGGTGTCGCGTATGTAGACGACCCCATTGGCCAATTTTCAGGTGTTGTCCCAGGCGTTGTGAATGCTGACGCGCTCAAAGTTGCGGAGCCAGATATCCACATCACAGCTTCCGAAGCCATCGAATGTATACGAGGGTGTCGCTGTCGGTAGGGGATGGTGCCACCGCGGAGAATTTGAGTGCCTGGCGCCTCACCTTGTCGGAGCAAGCTGCTTCAGACCTCGGGGAAACGTTCTGTTGAGTGAGCGAAGAGGCGCAGGGGAACGACAACTGCACCGCCACCAGAATGTTACGGTGTTGTTGTTGGAAGCATATATATATGCATGGGAAATGTCTATGGACTGAACAAAAACAGGGAAAGTTTTATTGACGTTTCGAGAGGAGGCCTATCGGGAGATGCGAGGCCTCCTCTCGGAACATCAATAAACCTTTCCTTGCTTCTTTTTTTTTCAGTCCCCCAATCACTATATTATATATATATGTGGTTTTTATGGTTGCATTGCAATGATGTCGATGAAAAGCTCTGTAAAGTAGAAGTAAAATAACTTGGACAGCAAAAGAAAAGAAGCGAAAAGAAGGAAGGGGCTATAAAGGCTCTAAAAGAAGAAACCCGGAGCATGGTGCCTGGAACGCGTCTCCGAAAGGTGTGCTTACCGGGTCCTAAACAGTGGTTCCTCGATTCCCCCTTGGTGAAGTCGTAGAAGTGTCAAGCTGCCGCCGGTCGCGATTCTGGCGGTGTCCCAGCAGCAGTGGAGGATGTGGCAGACGCCTGTCCTACAGAAAGTCCCTTTTTGTGTGACAGTCCGCAGAAGCTTCGGAAGCCAGAATTTGGGACGCTGCGACGACAGCGACACACGCGTTCGCCTTTGCTCTTCGCCATCATTCCTACGACCAACCGCTAGGGTCGCCACATCCAACGGCATGACGCTCCGGCTTCTGTGACGTGATTTGTTGACACGTCGGGACCACTTTTTAAGTATGGCGAAAATTCACACTAAACAGAATTACACCCTTGAGGGTGTAAATGGCTTGTCCCATAACTAACACCCTTAGTAGTGTAGCAAAACGCCCTAAGGAAAGGGCGTTTTTACCTAACACGCCGTCGGGGATGAAAGCGTTCGATCACATTCAAGGGAACTCCCGCGGCCGCCGAAGAGAAGCTCTTTTTCGAAACGCGTCCAACAAACACAGCACAATAATTCCATGTAATCCGAATAAATAAACGGTCATAACCGAAAAGTTCGCATAGATCTATTCCGGCCGTTCACGACGAAAACCCACGGTTGCAACTGCAATGCACGAAAAGCAGGAGAACACTGACGGGCGCTTTTTGGAAACCAGACCTACTTGGCCACAATTACTCACCATAACTTTGTAAACGGCGAAAACTATAACCCCAGTGAGCCTATCAGCGCGTCAGAGCAAGTCACGTGACAAATTTTCGTCCAAGCGTTTTTGTCCTACAGTGAGCGGCCACATGCTTCGCACCACCCCTCTGACTCGCTAGAAGCGGCTTTGGCACTCGCCCACAGCCATATGAAGACACGAGATAAGGTATGGAGGATTATCAGAAGGCGAGGACAAAGGGGTTGGACAAAACAGCTCTCCCTCTGCTGCTTTGTATGGACACCTGCACTGCCCAGGGAGTGTCGCGAAATGGCGCTCGTCAGGACTTGCTTTGCGTCTCAAACTGCCACTCATGTAGAAGCGTGCCTGCTCTGGTGCGCACCGCGAGATCACAAAATAAATACCAAAAACAAGTTCGAACGCCGTTGGAGCACGGGTAGAAGCTAAGACGATGAAGCATGAAACAAGAGACCCGGTTTCACGCGTTCCAAAGAAAAACAACAACAAAAAAATAAAGCATCGGGACGCTAGATATTTTGGTGTCACCCCGCAGAGATAAGAATCGCGTATACCCTAGCGGGGTGCCATGAATCCGGCAATTTCCATAGTGTGCGGCATTGTTTCTTCAGAACTAAACAGAAAGATAAAATGTCAGTGAAGCTGCTATAAGTGGTGCGAGGCCCAGTCAGGTGAGTTTGTACTACCCCAAATGAGGACGCCACAATTTGTTCAAAGCTTCAGCGCACGAGATCTTTCTCGGGTTAAAAGTAAGAATAATTCGTTTTGCTATTTTTCACGTCGGATTTTAGGCGGTCAACAAATAGAAATACGTCGCCAGCATAACTGATTCAAGCGGGGCACTTTTGACACTCAACCGAAAACGGCGTCGCATACGGTATGTCAGGATGGCTTCACCGCAACCCCTTCCATTCTTCACAGATATTGGCTGGACCAAATGACATCGGCACAATCTTCCCTGTTTGATCCAATATCGGCACAATACTGTGCGCTGCCTGGGCTGTATATTTACACGTCATCGTTCATTTTTTTGTGAGTGGAGGTGATTTTTTTTTAATCGAATTTGAACTGATAAAACTTATGAACGTGCGACACGTAAGTTTCGGCTCGTGTCGAACTAAGAGTTCGATCACAGTTGCCAAAACTATTCTCTAGTACCTGCTAATCATACGCGACTTCGTGTGTCGATTAATTATACTCGATGTTTATACCACCGCACATCAGCAAGTTTCACCAAAGCAATAAACATGAACGGTTATGAAATGATGGGTGTATTGGACAACATCACCATTACGCCCTCTTGACACCGTATGAATGAAGGGAGGAAAATTCGCCTGTATACCCTTTTTACACGATTTCAGGCACCATCGCTACCAGCGGGGCGTAAAAAGGGCATGCTAGGGATGTAAAACGGAAGCACACCATTTTTACACTGATCGATATTCAGAAATCATGTGAAAATGGTGTAAGAAGGGTGTTTTTCCTAACCTACACCCTTCTATCACCATTTTTACACAATTATGGCTGTTTCAATGTGCAGTGTGTAAGATGCTAAACACCCCAGTTGAAGGGCGCTCCAGGCACACTACACGAAGGTCACTGTACCGAAGGCTGGCCTGGCGCCGTAAAACAGCGGCGAAGCCCGAGTTCCAGGGAAAAACCAGCCCTACGCGCCACCTTCAGAACACTGGAGCAGTCGGGATATCCCAGACAACCGGCTCCAGCGGTCAAGAAGACGCCACTCTTCAGCCTAGGCCAGATGTGAACCTCTGCAAGAAGGCCTCAGTGCAAAACAACTTTTGTTTATTTTCGTTATTCATTAAGTCTTCCTTCCGGTTTTCTTTTCTAGGGACGTGAAAGGGAAAAAGAAAACAATAATAACGAAAATACATTGGTTGAAAACAAAAATGTCTGATGGATATCCGAGTCCCTTGTTTAATAAGCTCAAAACAAAAACCTTACATTCATGCACATGTGTGATATAAAATAAAACAGGGATATCAGATGCAATGGCAAATTTGTTAAATATCTCGTCCTTTATTAAAAGAGCACTTCCGTTGTTAAAAGAAAAAAAATTAGAAATTATCTCCCCAGAAAAATAAAAACACCGAGTAGTGCCGAGAATAGTAATAAAAGTAAGTGTCAAAAACAAGGTCCACGACTCTAAAATGTCAGTGTCGAAAATACTGAAACCTAGTTGTAGTCGGTTGTTTTACAACGATTGTATTACCCTTGTTACTGTCAAAACAACGAACCTGAGCACAACGGTTGGAGCTCCCAAATATGAGATGGGGAGACGCTTATTCGGTTTCCCAAATAACATTAACGTTACACTTCCTGAGAAGAACATAGTTGGTACCATGAACGGAAAGGGGGCTTTCAGCGATAGCGGATGTTTTATACAACTTTCACTTTAGTAGCTCCCTGTGGAAAGAAAAATAATAAAATGTATCCTTCTTTTGCTCTGCGCTTTCTTCTTTTATTATTTTCCCATCAGTAAATATTGAACTTGAGATTCCATTCCTAAATGGGTCTTGCAGCAATTAAAATTAGTTTTTTTCCTCAAACTAGTATTGCGGCTGACTCTATCAGACGCAGACTACAGTAGATATTACATCCTGAGCAGCCCCAAAAGTAGAAAAAAATACGCGCCTATGGCTTGTTTTTAGTTCGGAGCTGGGCTGTGAACACAATTTAAAGAGAAACCTTAATTCTGGTACCGAGTGAATGTCAATTGTTATTAGCAGAAAGCGCTTCATCAGGGAAACAAAACAACAACTTGAGGGGTTTCTTTCAGACGCAACTCAAAGTGAAACGCCGTTGGTTAGCGCCGACATCAGTGGTTGATGTGGATAAATAGGAAACAAAACGTTATATATGAAGACAGAGCTTGCACAATATTTGAATGTTTGACTAACTTCTGAAGTATTTCTGTCGTATAATATAAAACGTAACTACAAACAAAAGCGATATGAAAAGAAAAACAATTTCTGTCAGCGTGTTTTACAGAATGACGCAATTTATGTGTTTTCCTTTAGTAAGTATAAAACTGAACCACGCAAGATGTAGGCTGTATTGACACTTAGGACAAAGAGATAACGGCAGAGCGACCACCGATTCCTTCCTGTTCAGCGGTCCGGAGAAACGCCAGAGCGTCCCAGCATCCGCGGCTGCAGCGACGCCGTCGGCCGGATCCTACGCAAAGAAGTGGGCTTTATGTAAAGGTACAATTTATATACTATTTTTTTGTAATAAAACGATCGTTTATGCAGTCACAACTTATACAACAATTGGATTTATGCTGGAAAATACGTGAAGTGTATGTTAAGTATGGTTGTCCCGTACTAAAAAACCGTAAGTATAGGAAGATTTGTGAGAAGCTTCCAGACGCTTGTATAATCCGCATGAAAGCTTTCTTTCTTCGCGCTGCCGCAACTTGTCTGGACAGACACTGGATTCAGTCGAAGAAGCGAATGCGCACACATTAAGACCAAGTTCATTGTTCTTCATTTGAGGCTCAACGTTGAAGATAAAAGTACTTGACCCGCTGAGAAAGAATGTAACACTCGCATGAACAAATAGGTTCGAAGAGAGCGAAGATGAATTACGTAACGGCGGCACTGGCAATACCTTCGACAAAAAGCCCACGGGGCTGATTTTTTTTTTTTATGGTTGAGGCGAATGATTGAATGACACTATCAGAAGAGACGTTTGAACACCCGAGGCAAGTCTTTTATGTTTGGGCCTCAGATGACAAAAAAATGCATAAATGCAAACGGAAAATTTTTTTTTTCGTGCCTTTTCTTTACTTTTTTAAGTTCGAGCTGTCTCGCAAAGTTTACACCTCGTGTAGACAAGCATTCTCCTGGGGCGTTGGCATCAACGTTTATCAGGTACAAGTTCATTCGACGAAAGTATATTATAATGCCGATAAAGTTCGAATGGCGGATCTATCGAAGGACAAAATTCACCGTATGGCAAACTTCCTGCGAATTTTTCTTTCTACGCGTTTTTATTAGAGTTAAAAAGTAAGGAGCCCTACGGTGCTTTCTTTGCAGTGCATTTAATCTACAAATATTTTCTGAGCTCTAGTGTATGAGTTCCAGATGTACAGCACATATTTGTAGGTATTGATAATTTCAAGTTATACTGATCCGGTCATGATATATGCTAAATATTGTGTGACGTTCACTGTACAGCTAACTAAACGTGGGAATAAACTAATTGTATTATATCAATACTAAAACATATTCTTGACGGCTGCTATGAGGGTCTTGCGGATGCCTCCTGAGCGACTAATTTTACAATGGAATCTTTGCTAAGTGTATATTTTTTAATGGATCCACAGGAATTAAGTTACAATAGCTGTCAATTTTTTTCTCATGCAAGCCAAGTGAGGTGCAAAAAGTTTAGGTGAACTTTTTTTTTTTAATTTACTTCATGCCAAGCCAACGAAAGGGGTTGGGACGGAACTTCCATCGTACCACATGCACATCATCGCAGCTTGGGTTGTGCTGGGCGAGGGTCAAACACATCGGAGTGGGACGCACACCCTGGCAGCGCCCTACTCTCCAACTCGCAGTTTTATCAGTCTCAAGAGGCCTCAAAGCGGCGCCGCAGGTACCGAGGGCCACGCGCTTCGCTGTATGCATTTCATTTAAACCCAAAAGGACATATGTTTTATTTCTCTCAAGGTTTTTAATTATAATGGAACAGATTGCATTTCGCTACTCACTTGAGGAGTAAATGAGGCCGGCGCGAAAAACAAACATTTCCTACTCCGAAAGCACCACAGGGTGCTGACTTCCAAACAGTGATTTTTGTTTCCTTAAAAATACTATGAAACAGGAAGATTTTCATTGGCTCGCCTGGTGTAGCACAATCAAAAATAAACTTAATTAATTAGATGTTTATTTACGCTCCATCGATTTTATGAATTAATGTGTCCTCACACTAAGCACTTAATTAGATCAATCATTTCCGGAGGACATGATTGATCCAATTTTCATATTTTCAAATATGAAAATCGCATTTGTCTCGTATGCAGTTCCTAGTATATACTCATGTTGCGACGCCGATTCTGCAGCTGTTATCACATTTTAGTATTCTTTAAACACACTTTATTATTCGCTGAGTTTGTGATTTCTAAAAGGGAACAACCGAGGATTCGCAGCGCAAGAAGCAACGCCTTTCATGCGTCACAAACAATCAGCTCAGATACTCGATCAACGCATAAGAATGAATAAACAATAGTAACTAATATTGGTTAGGTTATCATCGTGCTCAAGCGTTCCTATAGGGCCTTCCCTTTGACGTCAGAGCCTTCTACTTCAAATCTGTGCGTGTAATCATAAATTAAAAAAAAAACTAATGACGGAACGCATTAGCTGTCAAGAACAGCCGAGGCGCCTATGCTCCGTATCACCTTCTGGTGGAACGCAGCCGACACTCCTATTAGCCCCGAGAGCGAACACAAGTGTCGCTGCGGTCGCCGCGCCCTGATTGGGTGAGGTGTACCGTGACGTCACGGGAAGGACTCCGCTCCGCGATCTTGCATCCGGCTAGCTTTCCTAACTCGGTTTCCTGGTTTGGCGTTGTGTGCCGCAAGCTCTTCGAGGAGCGGGACCTCGTTTACCCGGTGCACAAGACGCTGGGTTAGGCCGATATTGACGTGCTTCCGTACATTTTATAAGCCCGCTTGTCAGTTTTACCTTTATAATTGGGTTACAACTCCCGAAAGCTATCGGCGGAGCCAATTCCGTCGATGAACCTCCCCGTCCGTCCACACGAAACCAGGCAATCTTGCGAGGGGTCGGTGAAGCGGTGGCGTAAGTGTCTCAGACGCTGTAATTCTGTTCCTTGTACGTTCATGATTTACAAGAATATTGCATCCCGCTTTGCAGGCATTTGAAATGGCATTTATATCAAGGGCCTTTGGGCGGTTGGCAAATTAGCTCGCGACCCCGACTCTGCGCGTGCCACTCTGCATGCGCTGGTTCGCAGATGTTTTAAAGGCCTTGAGTCTGAAGGCCTTTGAAGTGATCGTGGAACAGGGTTGTTTTACATAAGTGTAGCTTCTTCGTGAATTAATTATATAGTTCATATCACGTATGCAGACATATTTTTCAGAAGATTCACAACTACTGGAATGTTAGTTTGTATGGCAGCAGGAAAAATGGCCGAGTTAGCCCCCAGTTGTCTGTATGATATGTATTGAACTGCCCAAAATATGTACAGCAATAGTACCGTAATTTGATATGTTTATACTTTTTCCTGACATTCTTTCTTTATTCCAGCCTTAGGGTATTCAAAAAATACACCATTTAGTTTGTTTTAATTGTCATCTCCAATTAAAAGAGACACTGCGGCAGGTCCCCAAAAGCTTCCTCAGCCTCCAAACTCCCTACAGCTGGACTTTCTGACAACAGAGGAAAACATGAGTAACAGCAAGCATTCGAACGGCCGTTTATTGGTAGATGCAGGGCCAGTAGCAGAAAATGCGGAACCCGTGAAGGGTGACAGTCTGCGTGAGAAAAGCTTCTGGTATTTCTAGCTTCAGGACAATTTGATTTAGCTAAAATCTCAATTTTAGAGCCTAAGGGACTAATAACGAGCGAGACACCTTCACTTACGTTCTTTGTACATTACTTGAGGGTTGATATAAGCAAGTCCACAGATGCCACCAGTGTAGCCCATTGAAATACTATCCGAATCCAGCAAAGGTCAAATGCGAGCAATGTATATAAATAAATGTTCCTTCTTTCTTAACTTTGCCCCTGTACATGGGCTGCCTTACTCGTGATTCTCTCCCCATGGCCCACACTGTATTTAGCATGTTGCTCGAGCAGCATGCAACTTTTCTGCTTCGGCGATATTGTTTAAAAACAGAGGAAAAAGATAGTGTACATAACCTGTCAATTCATTGAGACCATCTGCAGCATTTACTGTGTGAGATGCAAATCTATAGTGACGCTCCTGCAGATGTGGCCATAATTCTTTGTTTTCGGTATACCAGCTGCGATTCATGCGCTGCCTGCCCTGTCAACCATGCCTGAATTGTTGGTTGAAGTTTCGCCTGCAACTACAGACCATACTCTCAATAAAGCCATATATAAAAATTTGTACACTTCCTATGAAAAACACGCCCAAAAGAAATTAACTAGAAAGGAGCGCGCCGACGGCTAACGTCGTCACAGCCTCCACAGGGCGAGCGGGGCGAGTCGGGGAAAAATTCTGTCCTCGACGTCACCCCGGTTCGCCGTAAGGGGGCGCCACGCGAACTTCTCGGAGTCAAACCAGGGCTCGCAATGCTTCGCGTGAGTACGCGTCCCGCGTGTCGCAGCGCCTCTCCTGAAGGTTCACATGGTAGTCTGCACGGCACCTGATTGGCTGCGATGGCTTGTAGCGTCCGCTGCGGTCCATCTAAGGGACAACGTAACATAGCAAAACTTCGTGGCATTGCACCGGCATGATTAGGCTCGGTGTAATGCGTCAAGGCCGAATGCCTCGATTGCTTGCCCGCTAATGGCGCCGCGTATCGTCAAACAATAACACAAAGAAGACCGTCGGTGATCGCTCAGACGGGGACAGGACGCGGGCATTGGTATTGTAACCTGCAGCGTAAAGGCTTCAATGCGTTCTCGGTATCTGTTTGGCCGCCTTCTATATGAGCTTAGTTCGGGGTTTTGTGTTTGCGCCGTACGTTATGTGACGCCACAGCGTAGAACTAGGAACCACGTAGAAACTATCTGAGTGGCCTATTGTGTTCAAAGGGGCGGTGCGAGGCACAGGTACACGTGCTGAGTTCGAGTGATGGTTTTGAATATCCCCGACATTGCTAATGATTGGTGCCCGAGCAACACCCCGCCAAAAACAAAGGCCTGCACTCCGCCCCCCCCCCAAACGTCATTAAGAGTGGATCCATGCAGCCGCGCCCGGCCCTTGTCAACAATGCCACCGGCACGTAATGAACAGTCTCATGCCGAGTGCGACACAAACATTCGGCGGCGCCAAGAAGCATATGTACCACTTTGCTCCTACTTTCTCTGACCTTCAAAATGTTTGTCGTCCTGAGGCATGTCGAGGATCCACTAACGACGACATGATACACGGGCCTTTTCTTCAAGTGGATATTGACCTGAGGCACTACACGAATGCCCGTCGACGCATTGATCGCCACGAGCCCACCAAATCGAGTGCCCAAGGAGTGCCCGTGGACAATCTATGAGTCGCATTTGATATGAAATAATACCCGTGACCACGTCAGCAATGTGAGCCACGTAATTACCTCACCCCGTTTTGCGAAGGACCGATGGAAATAAAACGCCGCATTGATCCTAAAGCGTTTCACCATGACAAAGATATTTCATGTTCAGGTGGCGTTGCTTGTCAGCATCCGTGGGTCACATTAGCAAAGGTTGGCATTTTTGGTTGAACTAACTCACTCGCAGCAAGTTCAAAATAAAATGTTAAACACTCTCTCACCCTCACGGCCGAACTGCCCTCAAGTCCTCACTCACGAACTCATGAATTCCCCGAACTCACCGAATTCACGCCGCTCACCGCACTCATAAACTCACTGAACACACAAATTCACGCGCCCCATCGAACTCATGAACTCACTCACTAACCGACCTCACCCACTCAGAAGTAGTTCTCGCTTTCACCGTGATCGCGGCGCTGGCGCTCGTGTTGCAATCGGGGTGCGCGGCTTTTACATCTCAGCCACGGTCGCTGCCTTCTTCCGCCGCTTCGGCGCCAGTCGTCATGTCGCCTTGTGAAGTGTTTTTGTCTTTTTGTTTGTTTGCTTCGAATCGTTCCGCGCGCTCGCCGAGCGCTTGAGGAAGGCGCGCTTTGCTGGAATACAAGGATGCCTCATCGCGAGTCTCGTGAAGAAGTATTATTTATGGTCTGCACTGTGCGTTTCAAGCATTCACAACAAAATCGTACAAATATGGAGTGAGCCTCTGCTGCAATGTTTATTCATGTGTGAATTATTATTATCTAAACATGCACCGCCGTCGGAGTATGTTTTGTTTTAGCATATAATATTGCAAACGTTTTAAAAAGCACTTGAAAAGAAAAAGAAATGTTGAACAGTCTGGATGGGACATGCTCACAAAATAATAAATTTACGCGAAAAGAAAATTACAGCAATATTGACGGCAAGAGATTTATTTGAAATTATGCGCGCGAAGTCCATGACGTCACGGGTGATTCCTTAATGACTATCTGAGTCGTGAAGGCGAAGCCGATCCACCTCTCCTCCACGCGGCCGAAATGCCGAGAGAGACAACAAATGGAAAGGAGATGACTGCCGACAATATCGCGTCTCGCGCCGTCAATATTGCCCTAAAATTTTTTTCGCGTGAAATTAATTTTTTTTACATGCGTGTCCCACCCAGATTGTTAAAAAAATTATTTTTTTCTTTTCTTTTCAGGAGCCATTCAAAGGGAGGACTGACAGAGTATTTATGCCCACGAAGGTTTTTATCTGTACATAACATATCAGAGTGTACCTACCCAAAATACAATGTTGAGGCTCAATATATATATATATATATATATATATATATTTTTTTTTTAACTTGCCGACCGAGAACTGGCTGTTTGCATTGCGTGTCCTGTCTTCTCCAAGAAAAGTGGTTGTTTGGGCAGAGTTGGTTTGACATCTCAGAGATGTCAAACCAGGAGAAGGAATTGTTTTTCCTCAGAACGAGATAGTGTTATTTTCCAATTATGCTCTGTGATGGTCGTTTTTCTTTTGCTTCTGTCGTTTTGTTTGTTGTCATTGTGACGATGGTTGAGACTATAAATTACCGGAACACGTATTCAATGAAATTCAGTTGTAAGTTGCGCCTGTTGTGTCCTGTTCTCTTCTTTTGTCTCGTCGCTGCGCGAGATTGTACTCTCTCTCCGTGGTCATGTGCCGTTCAGATTCACGTACCTCACTGAAGTCATGAACTATCCGAACTCACAAACTCACGCCCCTCACCAAACTCCTGAACTCATAAACTCACCGAATTTATCAACTCACCGAACTCATAAACTCACGCACCTGACTGGACTCATGAACTCACCGAACTCACGCTCCACACCGACATCACGCCCTTCACTCAACCTCAAACTCATGGGTGTTCGAGGTTTACGAACTCACTCACCCTCACGTCCCGTTCGGTGATGGTAAGTGAGGTGAGTGAGTGCACTCATGACTGAGTTTTGCTCCGCCCCTTTAGATTTCTGTCGTTTTTAAAACTTTTATGCTTCGCAGACATTCTGTGGTCGCGTGTG
Organism: Ixodes ricinus; assembly: GCA_037355805.1. Classification (NCBI taxonomy): domain Eukaryota; kingdom Metazoa; phylum Arthropoda; class Arachnida; order Ixodida; family Ixodidae; genus Ixodes; species Ixodes ricinus. The sequence continues at coordinate 23,581 of JAZHYW010002480.1, read as the reverse complement.
GGTACCTCACTTTTATTTTAACTGCGACTGAGCTTGGAGTTCTTGATTTGTCTGAATAACTATAAACTTTATTCGATATACGAGGTGTGTTCATAAAGTGCGTTTTATTGGCATCAAAAAAATTTAAAAAGGGAAACAAAACACGATTTAACACGAGCGCGCGTGCCTCTAGCTCTGGCACACTAAAAACATCGCGTGCTATAGTACTACAAAACACCGCTACGGCGTCGAAACAAAAATACCACCGCCCGTCGAGAAAGTCGAAGCGTGCAGTGATCTCTTATCTCATTTGAAGGGAAGCAATGCCAAGGAGATTCATTCCGAGCTGGCGGCGGTGTTATGGGACAACGCCCCAGTTATGACACTTTGGTTACACGGCGAAGATGCGTCCAGTGCGGCCAAACAAGCCTGGAAATTTTAAAGGACACCGACCAACTGATTGGTATGGTGGACTCGATTCTTGAACACTCAAATCGTGGAGTTTTATAGCAATCCCCTCCGGCAGGTTGTCCATCGCTGGAAAAAAAGTGCTTCATTTCGTGTGGCGAATAAATAGAGGAATACTGAACTCCTACCCGAGTTTCATTGCTGAATCTCTATTCCTTCGTTACAGTAATACGAACTTTACGACCGTATCAAGCCAAACAAATTTTGTATTCATAAAACGAGCCTATGTAACCGCCTTTTTTCGATTAGGTACTTTGACGCCCATAGCCACTAGTGTTGTTTAGACGAAAAGATACCAATATACATTTTCATGATTATTTCAGTAAGCAATACACGGCTCTCCAATTATTCAAACTTTTTTTTTAACTTGCCACATTGTTTTTTTTTTTAGCATCCATCGCGATAATTACTCTTTACATACTTCTTTAGAGGGTTTATTTTGCGATGCATGCTATTTCGAATAATGCGTATTCAATTTTACAATCGTTTTCCGTGTTCGCTTTTCTAGTGTCACCGGCGACTTAAGAAACGTGGCCTATTTATTATCAGGTTTCTCGCTTTGTGATTCGTTCTTTGGCGGTCTTATATATGGTGATGCTGCATGGTCATTGGCTGCAGAACTATAATAATATGTTTTTGACTCACCATGGCCTGCGTTTCTGAAGCTCTCAGCGCATCATATTTGTTTTTCTTGTTCTAAAAAAACAAACAAAAAATGTACTTTTTAAAAAAAATAGTTTTAATCTTACATTGTATTCACAGCACAAGATTCCCGCGTCACGGCTTCTGTAACCTGAATCTAAGAAACGAAAGTTATTTTTCAACCCGACGTACGGGTGCTAGCTGACGCGCCAGGAGGTCCCTATTCTAAGCATTTCCTTTTTTTTTATTTTTTTCTGGAGTCACACCCGTCTAAATGTATGAGTATATATGTGTGCTCTTTTTTTAGGTGGTTATGGCTTCTGTGTACGACGATGAGTAAGTCGGATATATTGCTTCTCGGAAATCCGCAAGAGAGACTCTACCGCTCGGTAGAAGATCCCGACGCCCGAGAAAATGAAAACTTTAGTCGGGCCTGGCGGATGATGCGCACGGGGACGGGATTACGAAAAAGGGGACACCAGAGCAGGATGAAACGGAAAACATCTCGGACGTATATACGAAACTGCTGAAAGGGTAGTAAACGCTTCCGCCATTGCGAGTTTTGTTTATTTACGAAGCCTGCATTTCAACGGAAGCAAAGTTGGGGATTTGCGGGGCGTCGACGTTGTGTCGCCGTTAGCCACCCCGTGCTGTTATCGGCTGACTATAGAAGCCTAACTTCAAGCTACATTTAACGGAATTGCCACTTTGCGTCACATAGTCACTGAGTTCCACTATCGGTCATTCTGGTCACATGGCTCGTGTTGGTAGGGGTCACGTCATCAAATAATTCTTTTGACGAGCTTCAGGTCGTTTGACGTAGCGATGTCAGATGACGTCATGGTGAAACGTTACTCACGATGCGAAGTTGTGGTTCACGTGACGTCATACCATACGGTCACGTGATGGGACGCCACGTTTGATCACGGCATCAGCAACGTTACTAGGTATAATAAGGACTTTTAGCAAATTGTTGCCGTGTGCCACGCGCGTAACGCACCGCCTTTGAAGCATGTTTTTAAGCGCGCGCTTGAGTGATATCGTGACTTGCTTCAAGATGCTTCAAAGTCTCCAGTAGTGCGGTACGCGGGACATGTTAACGGTTTGCTAAGAGTCTCCAATAACGTGGTTTGCACCGTAACGTTGCGTGACACCATGACATCACGTTGTAAGTCTCGTGACTCCGAGAGGTCAAGTGACCCGACATCCCGCACGCAAGTTGTCCATATTGAGCTACAATATCCCTAATGCATACTGCATTCTATACGTTTGGGTGGCAGATGAAAGAACAGTTCTAGTTTTTGTTACCATGAAAGAAACAGTGTAATGTAAAAAACAAACCCTAGATCGGACATGTATTTCATTAAATAATTTTTCTGAGCAATCATTAAAAAAAGCATTAGCGAAATACTAACTCCGCTCTACACAATCAAAGTGGAGGTCGCGATCCGCTCTAGGCTCCACCCACAGAACGGCGGTCTGCCCATTACTACTGGATTGACTTCGCTGCTCGGTAGACCAGGCTCTCAAACCTAATGCCTCCTTGTCGCGACGTCCGGTGTGTCGAGTCTACCGTCTGACACCGCCAGCTATAGTCGTGCGGAAAGACGCGCGGCAGCGTACGATGTCGGTTGCTAATACGCATTCTACTGCCGCCTGCAACGCCCCTATGACGCGACCATGAAAGCTATGCTCTAGCCTTCCATCGTGAGCATGAGACAAGGTCTAAAACAAGTGTCTGTCGTCGTCTTTCAGTGTTCGTTAAAAGTCGTCCGAAGGAACTAAAAGAAAATAAATCAACGAAATAAACATGCAGACCTTTCAGCCTTTTGAGTCGTGTTGCTTTCATGTACAGCGTCCGCGAGCTTTCATGTACAGCGTCATGACGCACAATGAAAACGCGAACTAAAACTTTAGAGCTACAGGCCCCCCGGAGCGAAATGACGGCGTCGTTCTCTACTATACCTGTTTTCACTTCAAGAAAAAAGTAAGTTTTGCGCATTGTTCCTACGCGTCACGAGGTAGTTCTTACGAGATTTGGTTGTCGGTGGAAAAAGCGATGCTTTTGGCGTTTCGAACGTGTACGTCTTGATAAGATAGCCTATATCGAACCTAAAATTTACCTACATATGTCTTAATTATTTACATAAAGGGGTAAATTAGTAATGCTCCGCGAGAAGCCGGACTTTTTTTTTAATTCGTTTCTTGAGGTGAAACAGGTATAGACGGTCGCGGACTCCGCGAGAGAAAATACGTGACTACCGTGACCTTGATCAGGACACCTGCGCTTCTTCCGGACTCCGTGACCAGAAACAAGAGCGCAGGAGAGCAGTATAGAGAAGAGAAGGGCCAGAACTCTTGTCTTGTCATGGCGCGGGGGACAAGAGGAGGAGGGGTACATGATGAACGAGCGGGACTCTTGGGGTCAACCGGGGGAAAGAAAAATGTCGCAGCAGGAGCGAAATGCGCGGACCCGGGGCGCGGCGAAAAGAGGCCGACGACGGAGCGGCAACTAGCACGAAGACTGCAAACCTGCGAGAAGAAAATAAAAGCAGCAGCCACCGCTGCAGAGCTGCAAGGAGCCTGCCCTCAGAAAGAGCAGCAGCATGGAACGTGCCCTCGACGCACGCTTTGGCCGCCGCACCGCACCGGCTTGCCTCTCAGACCCGAAACAAAGCCCCATACCACAAGCGCCTACCAAAACCTGGACTCCCGTGGGCAACCCCGGCAGCTAGCGAACCAGTGAGCCTCGATCGCCCAGCGGTCCTTCATTCGTAATCGTTAAACTGTTGTCACGTCACTGGTCTTCTCGTTCACTCTCATCCAAAAGGAAACCCGAGACAGCGGTTGCGACTGACAACTCTTACAACGGGAACATACCTGCGCAAACCTGTTGCTACAGGGAGTATTCAATGGCGGCCAGCTGAGTCCGCGGCTGCTAAGGGCATGTTGAGCGCCAGCTTGCACAGTTCTTTTGCAACGTATACATTCCACGCCATCTAGAGAGCCGTTCTTCGAATTCAGTAAGCGTGAGCTCGTTTTGAACATGCAGAGTGAACAGCGCACTCAAATGTGGAGTCCAGCGAATGCTCGCAAAATTTTACCTGTGTAAATATTCGCTCAGTAATGAAACTATGATCGCAATCACGACGGTTGCACGATGCACAGATTCACGGTTCACGGTTGCACGATTCTCATGAACACGCGCAAACCAACATACGAAGTCCTATCAAGCAAAATAGATTATTTAGGGCGCTCGGCTAATGTCAGTCGCACTACGCAAACACGCAACCGCACAACGGTTCCGAAGCCGTATACTTGCGCCAGTTGTTTATCGCAAACTACTTCGTTAACAAATATATTCTTCTAAATACCTCGAGGATTGCGAAACGACTCGCATTAATAAAATTGGGAAGCTAAATGAGCTACTTTATGTATAATGCTGCTCGCCGCAAATGCCGGCAACCATTTTTGTTATCGTTTACAACCAACGCGGAAAAGGCGATCTCGTGATATATTTGAAATTGAAAGGAGTAATGCCTACTAATGTAGCTTGTTCCTCAAAAATGAGAATAAGTTGTATAAAAGGCCACCACGGGGCAGAGATAAACAATTTTACAACGAACATTTCACAAGTCAATTATCTCTCCAACGATTTACAGCCGAGAAGCCGTGCCTAGCTAGTTAAATATCATTATTTGATGTGCGGATCCTAGGGCAGGACATACCTCAAACTAAACTACGTCCAACAAACAAACGTTGCAAAAACAAAACTTTTTTTTGTGTGTGTGTGAATTATTTGTTTTATTTACCGTCTAAGCCGTTCTAATTTTTTTTTCGTGTTCCTTTAAGGGGTTTTGCAAGGATATTTGCTTCGAATGTTTTTCACTTTACACGAACTTACTGGCCCTAGTGGCGTAAAATCCCCGTTTAATATTTCGTGAATAAGGCACAAAGCTCAATGAGTTATGTGTCCAGTCGAATCTTAAACTATAAATGTATATTCTTTAGTAGAATATAAAGAATGATTCATCAACGAAGATATTTTGCTTTATCAAATTTTAATCAGATATGACACAAGGACGCGATTTCCTTTCTCCAAATAACGTGGTCGACTACGCCCGATCTCGCTGAACAAGTTCAAGCGGTAATTAACTGTTTAATTAACTTCTGCTACACGTTCACACAAAGTAAAACAATTTTTGTTAACTCATTATTTGAACGATCTCTTTCGGTCAGTGGTCGCACTGTTCTTATAATTGCAAAGGTTTTTCTACCAAACCTCTTATGATAGCAAGAAATATTCTTAAAACAAGAACCGACCATATGGTAAAGGAGATCAAAATAAAAACACGATAAAAGCACAACAAAATACCAACTAACCATTTCATAGAATAAGATGTGCACGATACAAGTTAACATGCTTCGGTGTTACAGAGTGCAGCCCTATATGTTTTCGCCCTGGATACTCCATATACCTCTCTGTAGTATGTCCTTTTCTTATAACACGAATTCTGTTTTCGTCACGTTTATTTTTTGTGATCCCACTAGCAATTTCCGTAGCTCTCGCCGCCCGTCTCTAATGCCGGAAGAAAGCAAGATTCCAGGGTGTTTTCTACCGGGCCCGGCATTTCCGCACACTATTGACTTCCGGGCAGTAGCCACAGCAAGACTGAAAACAACAAGTTGCAAGGGTTTGCGTCATATAGATATCGATTTCGCCGTTCATGTTTGATGGATGTGAACAACAGCAAAAGCAACGTGCTGCCGGATAATAAAGCAAAAGAGCTTGCTTGTTTTCATAGGTGGATAGCTGACTTCCTTTTGAATCAGCAAAGTAGGACGTTACAATTCCTAAACAATGATGACCGTTTGGATTGACTATAATTGTATAAATTATTCTTAATATTCTATTAATTTTTATTTTTTAGGCTACAATTCTTGCAATTAGGGAACCACATATGTACTTACTTGCCTGCTCCTTAACGTGGTACGTAACGTTACACGTAACAATGCTATATGTGTTTAAATATTGTATAGTATGTCACAATATATTTTGTTATTGTTAGAGGTGGTCTTTAAATTAAAAAAATGAAAGCCGTTTACAACTCCCTGTAACGCCGAATTAGAGCGCAGCTCTTGAGAAGGAGGGGAAGGCACGGAGGGGGTGGGGTCACGTGACATCGGGGAGGGGGAGAATATTCCCCACTAGATTTAGCGGGGTAAATTTTCCGCTAGATTTTGCGGGGAAAATTTTCCGCTAGATTCAGCGGGAAAAATTTTCCGCTAAATTTAGCGGGGAAAATTTTCCGCTAGATGTAGCGGGGAAAATTTTCCGCTAGATTAAGCGGGAAAAGTTTTCCGCTAAATTTAGCGGGGAAGATTTTCCGCTATATCTGGCGGGAAATATTTCCCGCTAAATTAAGCGGGAAATTTTTCCGCTAGATTTAGCGGGGAAATTTACCCATGATGCACTGCGCGGTTACGCCGACGGCGACGGCGACGCCGACGGCGACGCCGCTCAAGTCGGAAACGGGCGCCTAAGAGCTGCGCTCTAAAATAATCGGAAATGTGCAAACGAATGAGCCGTACTGATCAAATTGAATAATTGTTACGAAGTCGCCGCTATAGGTATATTGTCACGAATGACAAGTGATGAGGCGGTGAATAACTGAGTAAACTAAACGTTTAATCGGGCGAACTTGTGCCCAAAAATAAAGAAGGAAACAAAAGATAACAGTAGAGCGTCGCGGGCGTCGAAGTCGGCGAAAGAGCAGAGTCGAACGCTGGGGCGAAACTGACCCGGCTTGCCAGGCGGAGCCTCTTTTGTACACACGTGGGCTTCGGGAACATTCGGCGTGGAAGGTTCGGTTCGTAGAACATTCTAACCTCGAATTAGCAAGGCGGCTCTCGAACTTACTAGAACTTCACATTACAGCGTCAGCAAAAGGTGTAGGCGCGGCCAGGAATCGAACCCTGGCCTTCTGCGTGGAAGGCAAGCGCGATAACCGCTATGCCATGGGCGCGCTGCCTACTTGGTCAGCTGCGCCCGCGGCATTATTCCCCCGTTAAAGAAAGTGCATCGTCCCGATGCCCAGCACGAAACGACAACAAAACAAAAGAAATCCACAGCAGAATCGCGAGCCGCAGTTCACAGTTCACTCGTCGACGAGGGTGGAAAGTTCTATCGTTCGTAATACGGCTTCAGCCGGACGACGTGCACCACCTCGGGTCGCGGCTGACGTCTTGCAGATGGGCGCGTTCCGTCGGGAAGGACTTCGTAGTTCAGATCGCCGAGGCGTCGGATGATCTTGTAGGGTCCGAAATAGCGTTTCAGAAGCTTTTCGCTGAGACCACGGCGACGAATGGGAGTCCAGACCCATACCCTGTCTCCGGGCTGGAAGTGGACGTCCCGGCGACGAAGGTTATACCGTCGTGCGTCGACACGCTGTTGGTCATGAATCTTGATTCTTGCCAGTTGGCGAGCTTCTTCCGCGCGCTGAGAGATCAGTTGAGCGTCGTCGTTGCCATCGTCGGCCGGCACGTGAGGCAGCATGGCGTCGAGCATCGTGGTAACCGCCCGACCGTGTACCAGCTGAAACGGCGTCACTCCCGTGGTTTCTTGAACCGCTGTGTTGTACGCAAACGTAACGTACGGCAACACCTCGTCCCACGTTTTGTGCTCAACGTCGACGTACATGGAGATCATGTCGGCGATGGTCTTGTTGAGCCGCTCTGTTAGCCCGTTGGTCTGCGGGTGATAAGCGGTGGTTCGTCGATGGCTGGTGTGACTGAGCCGAAGTACCTCCTGGGTCAGCTGTGCCAGGAAAGATGACCCTCGATCTGTGATCAGCACTTCAGGTGCGCCGTGTCGAAGGAGGATGGACTCGACAAAAAACTTGGCGACTTCCACCGCTGTTCCCGATGGCAGGGCTTTCGTCTCGGCGTATCGTGTAAGATAATCTGTCGCGACGATAATCCACCGATTTCCTTGCGTCGATGTTGGGAACGGCCCAAGCAAATCCATTCCGACCTGCTGGAAAGGCCTAGTCGGGGCAGGTATCGGCTGCAGGAGTCCTGCTGGCTTCGTCGGAGGCCTCTTACGTCGTTGGCACTCATGGCACGACCTTGTGTACAGATGGACTGTTTTCGGGAGTCTCGGCCAGTAGTACTTGTCACGAATCCGGGCGAGCGTCCTGCTGTAGCCAAGGTGTCCAGCCGTCTGGTCGTCGTGGCATGCTTGAAAGATTTCTTCACGCAGGCTGGCCGGAACAACCAGCAGCCAGGCAGGGTTGCTCGTTCCGAAGTTCTTCTTGAAGAGCACGCCTCGCCGCAGAACGAAGCTTGACAAGTCTCGGGCCAAGACTCGCGGAACTGAACTTCCTTGGCCTTCCAGGTGTTCCATCACGGCGCGAAGTTCCGGGTCGTCTCGTTGAAGTGCTCTCATGTCGGCATCTGTCACTGCCCCGAGAAAACGGGCGTCATCGTCGTCGTCAGTGCTTTCGGGAGGAGATTCGACTGGGGCCCTAGACAAACAGTCGGCGTCGTTATGCTTGCGGCCAGACTTATGCACAATGGTCACGTTGAATTCTTGCAGTCGCAGACTCCAGCGAGCGAGGCGTCCTGACGGGTCCTTGAGGTTGACGAGCCAACAGAGAGCGTGGTGGTCCGTGACAACGCGAAACGGGATCCCGTACAGGTACGGGCGGAACTTGGTTAACGCCCAGATGACAGCGAGGCATTCCTTGTCGGTCGTTGAGTAATTTTTCTCTGCCTTGGACAGTGCCCGGCTTGCGTAAGCGATCACCCTCTCTGCTCCGTCTTGTCTTTGGACGAGTACCGCGCCGAGTCCGGCGTTGCTGGCGTCCGTGTGTACTTCCGTTTCCACTGTTGGATCGAAGTGTCCGAGGATAGGGGGCGACTGGAGTCTTTCCTTCAGTTCGTTGAACGCTTGTTCTTGCTCCTCCCCCACTGGAAGTTCACGTCGTCCTTCGTCAGATGCGTGAGCGGTGCAGAAATCTTGGCGAAATCGCGAACGAAACGTCTGTAGTAAGCGCACAGTCCAAGAAATCTTCTTACGGCTTTCTTGTCTGATGGCTTCGGAAATTCGGCAACAGCGGATGTCTTGGCAGGATCAGGGCTTACACCCTGAGCACTCACGACATGGCCAAGGAATTTGAGCTCGCCGTAAGCGAACCGACATTTTGACGGCTTTAGTGACAGTCCAGCATTCCGGATAGCCTGTAGCACGGCTCGCAAACGTCTCAGGTGCTCGTCGAAGTCACTTGCGAATACCACGACGTCGTCGAGATAGACGAGGCAGCTTTGCCATTTCAAGCCGGAAAGAACGGTGTCCATTACGCGCTGGAACGTCGCCGGTGCTGTGCAGAGTCCGAACGGCATCACTTTAAATTCGTACAGTCCGTCCGGCGTGACGAAGGCAGTCTTCTCACGATCCCGTTCGTCGACCTCGATCTGCCAGTACCCACTCTTCAGGTCCATTGACGAAAAGTATTGGGCATGGCGCAGCCGGTCCAGAGTGTCGTCGATGCGTGGCAGCGGGTAGACGTCCTTTTTCGTTACGGCGTTTAGTCGACGATAGTCCACGCAGAACCGAAGAGTCCCGTCTTTCTTTTTCACAAGGACTACCGGTGAAGCCCACGGGCTGCTTGAGGGCTGGACAATGTCATCATGGAGCATTTCTTGGACCTGCTTCTGGATGACTTCTCTCTCTTTCACAGAGACACGGTACGGCGACCGATGAACAGGGAGCGCGTTGTCTTCAGTGACAATTCGGTGTTTCGCAACGGTCGTTTGGCGCACCTTTGACGACGTGGAGAAGCACTCAGTGAACTCGGCGAGAAGGTCACTGAGCTGCCGTCGTTGTGGGGTAGGCAGGGTTGGGTCGATGTCAAACTGCGAAGGCGGCGTTGTCTTGGGTGACCACGAAGAGGGGTCTTCTGATATTCCGGCGATTGCGGCTGAGTCCGGGAGTTCCTCGGCGTGACCCACGGCGGTGCCTTTCGTAAGGTGCTGGGCCTCTTGTCGGAAGTTCGTTACCAGTGCGACCGTGTGTCCGTCTTGGAGCTCCGCGACGCCTCTCGCGATGCCGATCCCTCTCCCTAGAAGCAACTGGAGGCTTCCTTCGAGCAAAACGTCGCCGCAGAAAGTCTCATCAACCCCGACGGGTACGAAAACACTTGACCGCGGTGGAAGGTTCACGTGGTTTGCGAGGACTCGTACCGCGGATGACGTCGCTTTGGGTTCCTCCGGTGGTGGAGCAGGTTTTCGTAGCGTCAGCCGGTTTGCTCCGAGGTCGATGACGGCGCCATACTCGCAGAGAAAGTCCATGCCGAGGATAACGTCCCTCGAACAGTCTTGCAGGACGACGAACTTGACAGGGCACGTCTCACCGTGGATCTCGACGCGAGCAGTGCATCTCCCGACCGGCGTGATGAGGTGCCCTCCGGCGGTTCGTATTTGAGGTCCATCCCACGGCGTCGTGACTTTTCGAAGGCGGCGGGAGAGCCTCCCACTCAAGACTGAGTAGTCTGCTCCGGTGTCCACGAGTGCTGATGCGTCGTGGCCGTCGATGACGACGTTTAGGTTATTGGACACCGTTGCAAGGGCGTCGTTTCGGTCTCTGGTAGCGTTCGAGTGGGGGCCCTCCGACGTTCGTGGAGGATCTTGGCGTCGGTCGTCTTCGGCAACTCCACCTCCAGGGGTTGCCGCGCCTAGTTTCCCCGGCGAGGAGCGAGGGGCGACAGGCTTTCACGTCGGGGTCGGTGCATCGGCGAAGCTGGACGTCGCGGCGACGGCGACCGGAACTCTCGGCGGGACGCAGGCTCGGGGGACTGAGGTCGTCGCAAGTACTCGTCGATCTCCCGAGGTCGTTCACCATAACGGGGGCGCGGGTCGTTCGGGTGGAACCCGCGCAGCCCAAGTCGTCGGTATGGGCATCGGCGGTAGGTATGGTCTGCTTCCCCGCAATGGAAGCACAGAGGGCGTCGGTCGGGCGTACGCCACACGTCGGTTTTCCGGGGTGCGCGAGGCTCCGGGCGGGCGTACTGCGCCGGGTCGTCGTGGCGTCTGTCGTGTTGCGGCGCAGGAGACTGACGTCGGGGCGGCGCGACATAGGTGCGAGGAGGAGGCGGTGGCCGTCGGGCCACTGCGGCGTAAGTCAACATGGGCTCCTCGGTGGCTGCCACGGCGACGGGAGCCTCTGGTTGGATGGCTCTCTGAACTTCGTCCCGCACAGCCTCGGCGATGGAGAGCGTCGCTGGTCGGCTTGCGGCTGGCAGCAACCGGCGGATTTCCTCCCGGACGACCTCCCGGATGATTTCGCGGATGTCCGTACCAGGAGCGTTTTCGCCGCTAAGCAGAGCGGTTGCAGTGACACTTGGATGCCGTCGGTAGTGGGAAGCGCGGGCTTGGAGGGCGCGCTCGATGTTTGTTGCCTCGGTGACGAAGGCGTCGACGGTTGCCGGCGGGTTGCGGACGAGGCCTCCGAAGATGTCGTCTCTCACCCCGCGCATGAGGATTCGTAGCTTCTTCTCTTCTGTAGCCCGAGGGTCGGCGCGGGCACTTAGGCGCAGAACGTCCTCTACGAAGCCGGTGACGCTCTCGTTGGGGCCCTGGGTCCTGGTTCGCAGTAGGTCCTCAGCTCTCTCTCGGCGGTGGTGGTTGATGAACGTAGCCTTCAGACCGGTCTTGAAAATGTCCCACGACGTCAGAGAGGACTCATGGTTCTCGTACCAGTGCTTGGCGGTCCCCTCAAGCGAAAAATAAACGTTGTGTAGGCGCTGCTCGTCGGTCCAGCCATTGTGGCGGGCAACGCGTTCATACTGGTCAATCCAGTCTTCGACGTCTTCGTAGAGTTCACCGTGGAAGGGGGCAGCCGTCCGCGGTGCGACGGGCAGGTAGATGACGGGAGAAGAGTCGGGCGCTTGCGACTGGTTGGCCATCGTCGTCTTCGTTGGCTGCTTGGTCCTGGGCGGCAGAAGTCCGAATTCCGGTTGTAGGCCTTGGGTGCGACGACTCAACCGGATCTCGGTAGTGCCTTCGTTGGTTCTTCGCGGGCTTGGCGTCGGACTTGCACTGCGGGCCCTTGGAGGGGTACGCGGCAGGGGCATGCGTTACCCCGCACCTCCACCAAAATGTCACGAATGACAAGTGATGAGGCGGTGAATAACTGAGTAAACTAAACGTTTAATCGGGCGAACTTGTGCCCAAAAATAAAGAAGGAAACAAAAGATAACAGTAGAGCGTCGCGGGCGTCGAAGTCGGCGAAAGAGCAGAGTCGAACGCTGGGGCGAAACTGACCCGGCTTGCCAGGCGGAGCCCCTTTTGTACACACGTGGGCTTCGGGAACATTCGGCGTGGAAGGTTCGGTTCGTAGAACATTCTAACCTCGAATTAGCAAGGCGGCTCTCGAACTTACTAGAACTTCACATTACAGCGTCAGCAAAAAGGTGTAGGCGCGGCCAGGAATCGAACCCTGGCCTTCTGCGTGGAAGGCAAGCGCGATAACCGCTATGCCATGGGCGCGCTGCCTACTTGGTCAGCTGCGCCCGCGGCAATATGTCGTTAGGCGACCTTGAAACAAATATTACATTAAATTGGTGCAGTTATTTTTTTTCTATTTTAAATTATCGTATATTATGTACGAAGTGAGCCTCTCCAAAGCTGTCACTCTTGGTACATGCTCGGAAGTTGAACTTGTAGGGAGTCCGATTTAAGGACGAGCTCACCATGTAAAATAATCTGCGGTACTCGTGAATATGTGTTCATTTGGTAGGTGTTCATTGTTATGGAGGTGTCAGAAGTCGGAGGCTTCACTGTACATTTCTTTTGAAAGGTCCGTCAACAAACTGAACAAATAAGCCCTGTATATATAAAGCTTTATTTTCACATGTCTGGCTCCTGCATCTGTTCACTCAATTCGAGAGAACAGAAATGGCACGGCAAGATACCTGGGTATCCCAACCAGTATCGTGTAAAAGTCACAGATAGCTCGCGAATGGCCTTCATTCGATCTTCCACCATGCGACACAATTGACAGTGTTCTGCATTCGACTGATGCGGAAACAAGAGGAGCTTTATGGACGGGCATGTACGACAAACAAGACAACTTTCCCATAGCGCAACACACTCCTTCGGACAAACAAACAATAAAAACGTTACCTACTTTTTAGTTCACCGGGGATAACTTTTGAGGTCCTGTTGGCAATATTATGCCAAGCTAAACACCTTTACAAAGCGTGTAACGGTGAATACGCTCGACGACTCATCAATGATATTTTATCAACATTGCATATGAACAGTGACACATAAAGATGCAGAGGCATCAGCAAGAGACGTTTCCAGAATTCCTTGTCAAAAGAGTCAGACAAAAAGCAGGAGTCCCATCTGTTTTGCAGAGAAACATCATACACGACCAAGTGCCGCGGCAGTTAAAACATGATAGAGAACCTTGACGGTAAATCTAGTAAACCGACGAGCTGGTTTAGGTTGCACATCAGTAATACCGGAGACGTCGGAAAAAATGAGGACAGGACCGAAGATGACGGAAAGAATAGGGAAAAGACCATATCAGAGAACCTTCACTGATATTTTGTACAGCGCAAACAGGATGCCTTAAACACCTTAAAAATATGTGGAGGGCTGTTTTAAGTGCCTTTGCACGGCTTTTGAAAGTGTTTCTGTGTGTGTTAATGCGAACAAAGAATGTTCTATATTTACGACCTCGCTCTTATAGCATATTCAATAGTGTTGTACATGTCTTGGGTTGATGTGCGCTGGCAATGTAGTGGAAGAATAGGTAAACAAACCTATAGCGTACCTGTTAATGTTAGATCATTTATAACCGACATTTTCTGGCTTGCCAAAGAAGTGAGCTCGTACCCCTACTCCTAAGCGCTTGTTTTGTGTCTTTTCCCGTACATTGTACTGACTTACATGCTATACAGAAGGCTACAACGCTGATCTGTGTGCAGTAAAGGTGTGTGTTGCACTCGACTGATTGTCAAGCTTATTTGTTAAAGCCACGTGGTTTTAAAGACGGAGAACCCTAAGCCGCACCGCCACATGTCCTCTTATGTCTTGACTGTTAGTTCAGTTTTGGTCTGATGAATCTAAACATATTCTTTTTCCCACTGCTTTCCTCAAGCCCTGTTTCAGGTTTGAAGGTAAACATCTTCGACATATGTCTGTCTGGTTGGGAAGTGACAATGGAAAAATAATTGACTCCAACCAAAAATTAAACTTGGACCCAACGTTTCAAAACCGGTTCGGTTCCTTCTTCAGGGGCGATTGATCTCGTGCGTGGGAGCAGCCTCGTCTTCTTTGGTGGTACGAATATATACTAATGGCGCTTCCGCCTTGCCATCCAGTCTTTTTCTGATCACGTGTCGTAGTCCACTTACATAAACAGATGGTAAGGTACCCATAGATCTGTTGATATTTCCTGGTGTATTTTCGATGTGCCATGATTCAAGGTGATGTCTTTTTCGGAGATTGGTTTCAACATCAAGAACGGACGCGTTCGCGAAGTCTATCGGATGGTCAAAAGTGTCACAGTGCTCCGCAAGAGCACTGCGTTCTCGGTCGAATTTTCGTACATCGTTCTTGTGCTGGCGTAACCTTTCCATGAAGTTCTTTGATTCGCCGATATAAGATGCAGGACATTTTAAGCAGGGGATCCGGTAAACAATTCCCGGTGCTTTTTCCTTCGGGGGCGATCTTATGGTCTTGGCATGAAACGTCCAAGAGTGGAGACCGGTTTGTGAGCCACGTGAATGCCTTGTTTAGCGAGCACCCGTGATAGTGTTTCGCTAGTACCTTGAACGTAGGGAACGCTGATGCGCGTGATGGGGCGATGCGGCGCAGCTCCCTTTGGTTGTGGGTTTTGGCGAGCGTGAACCGTACGTTTGGTGACTTGTCGGATGAACCTTGTAGGGTAGCCGTTCTTTCTCAGATCTGCGATCACACCCTGCTCCTCGCTTTTCCTGTCAGTTTCTGAAGAACAGATAACAGCCGCCCTGGACATGAGTGTTGCAACGACTGATGCCTTGTGACTCGTTGGATGGTTCGACTTAAAATTAAGGTAGCGTCCGGTGTGAGTGGGCTTCCTGTATACCGAAAACTTCATCTCCTCCCCTTGCCTCTTCACCAGCACATCAAGGAATGGTAAAGTGCTGTCTTTTTCCCGTTCCACGGTGAACTGGATGTCGGGCTCGATGGAGTTGAGGTGAGCCAGGAACCTATCAACTTCTGATGTTTTCAATATACAAAAACAGTCGTCCACATAACGCACGAACACCTCAGGTCTGTTGGTAAAGGACTGTAGCGCTCTTTGTTCGATGCTTTCCATTGTCAAATTTGCAGTGGTGACAGATATGGACGCACCCATCGCAGTTCCGCTGGTTTGTTTGTAAAAGTCCCCTTTAAAGCAAAAGTAGGTGCTGCGGAGGCAAAAATCAAGAAGGCGGCACAGCTCGTCCACGCTGAGGCTGGTTCTGGTGCTGAGTTCGGAATCTGATTCGAGAACCGCTCTGGCTGTGGAGACTGCCAGGGGTACTGGAACGCTGGTAAAGAGGGACACGACATCGAACGACACCATGCTGTGTTCCCTGTTGACCTTCACTTCCGACATGCGTTCAACGAAGTCACCGGCATTGCGGACATAGGTGGATGTTGTTCCAGTGAGAGGCGAAATTATCCGGTGTAAGTAGTTTGACAAGGCCCGGAGCGGAGAGGTGGTGAAATCTACTATGGGTCGCAGAGGAACGTTGATCTTATGAATCTTGGGCAGTCCATAGAAGCCCGGTGCAGAGCCATTCCTGCATATGAGCTGAAAGTAGAGGCCTTTTGAATCGGGGTGGTTCCTGAAAACATCTGCCAGAGTCTTGTTCAGGCCGTCTTGGACTTGGCGGGTCGGATCTTTCTTTAGCTTTTCATAAGCAGGACTGTCAAGGAGGTCTCCGACCTTATGCTCGTAAGCTTCCCGGTCTAGGACCACAGTCGAATTGCCCTTGTCCGCAGGCAGAATAACGATAGTGGTATCCGCCTGGAGCTCCCGCAGCGCTTTGCTTTCTTCTTTAGGCAGGTTATGATGAGGTCGAGAACTGAGTCTTGACAGAATACCTATTGCCTTAAGTCGGACTCCTTCACGAACGTCGGGATCCAGGTGGGAGATTCCGTCTTCTACAGCTGCGACCATTTTCGGTAGGGGCGGTCTTCCTGAGGTCATGTTGAAATTGTGACCTTTCGCCAAAACGTCCGTCTCGCAGTCAGAAAGTCGTCTAGATGAAAGATTCATTACAAAAGCGGTGGTGTCGCTGCCTTTGTTTGTCGTGCTTGACTTTGATAGAATCGAAAGCTTCCTCTGCTGGGACGAACGTTGCTTCTTTTCGGCAGTGGCCGCGACGTTCCCAGCAAACAACTGCAGAGGTGGTAGAACGTCTGGAATCTGATGTTCGAGCTTCCGACGTAGAAAAAACAGATCCAGTTCCTTTTTCTTTATGGTGGTATGGCATTCATGAATTCGGGCGTTGAGCAAGCGATGTTCTGCTTGAGCCACGATCCGGTGTCCTTCTTGAGTGTGGACGAGACGCTTAAGGCGTAGGCTTTGCGGAATCACGCGCATGTCTCGGCAGGTTTCCGCAAAGCCTACGTCTTAAGCGTCAGGCTTAAAGCAAAGCAGCGACACCACCGCTTTGTGTAATGAATCTTTCATCTAGACGACTTTCTGACTGCGAGACGGACGTTTTGGCGAAAGGTCACAATTTCAACATGACCTCAGGAAGGCCCCTACCGAAAATGGTCGCAGCTGTAGAAGACGGAATCTCCCACCTGGATCCCGACGTTCGTGAAGGAAGTCCGACTTAAGGCAATAGGTATTCTGTCAAGACTCAGTTCTCGACCTCATCATAACCTGCCTAAAGAAGAAAGCAAAGCGCTGCGGGAGCTCCAGGCGGATACCACTATCGTTATTCTGCCTGCGGACAAGGGCAATTCGACTGTGGTCCTAGACCGGGAAGCTTACGAGCATAAGGTCGGAGACCTCCTTGACAGTCCTGCTTATGAAAAGCTAAAGAAAGATCCGACCCGCCAAGTCCAAGACGGCCTGAACAAGACTCTGGCAGATGTTTTCAGGAACCACCCCGATTCAAAAGGCCTCTACTTTCAGCTCATATGCAGGAATGGCTCTGCACCGGGCTTCTATGGACTGCCCAAGATTCATAAGATCAACGTTCCTCTGCGACCCATAGTAGATTTCACCACCTCTCCGCTCCGGGCCTTGTCAAACTACTTACACCGGATAATTTCGCCTCTCACTGGAACAACATCCACCTATGTCCGCAATGCCGGTGACTTCGTTGAACGCATGTCGGAAGTGAAGGTCAACAGGGAACACAGCATGGTGTCGTTCGATGTCGTGTCCCTCTTTACCAGCGTTCCAGTACCCCTGGCAGTCTCCACAGCCAGAGCGGTTCTCGAATCAGATTCCGAACTCAGCACCAGAACCAGCCTCAGCGTGGACGAGCTGTGCCGCCTTCTTGATTTTTGCCTCCGCAGCACCTACTTTTGCTTTAAAGGGGACTTTTACAAACAAACCAGCGGAACTGCGATGGGTGCGTCCATATCTGTCACCACTGCAAATTTGACAATGGAAAGCATCGAACAAAGAGCGCTACAGTCCTTTACCAACAGACCTGAGGTGTTCGTGCGTTATGTGGACGACTGTTTTTGTATATTGAAAACATCAGAAGTTGATAAGTTCCTGGCTCACCTCAACTCCATCGAGCCCGACATCCAGTTCACCGTGGAACGGGAAAAAGACAGCACTTTACCATTCCTTGATGTGCTGGTGAAGAGGCAAGGGAGGAGATGAAGTTTTCGGTATACAGGAAGCCCACTCACACCGGACGCTACCTTAATTTTAAGTCGAACCATCCAACGAGTCACAAGGCATCAGTCGTTGCAACACTCATGTCCAGGGCGGCTGTTATCTGTTCTTCAGAAACTGACAGGAACAAGCGAGGAGCAGAGTGTGATCGCAGATCTGAGAAAGAACGGCTACCCTACAAGGTTCATCCGACAAGTCACCAAACGTACGGTTCACGCTCGCCAAAACCCACAACCAAAGGGAGCTGCGCCGCATCGCCCCATCACGCGCATCAGCGTTCCCTACGTTCCAGGTACTAGCGAAACACTATCACGGGTGCTCGCTAAACAAGGCATTCACGTGGCTCACAAACCGGTCTCCACTCTTGGACGTTTCATGCCAAGACCAAAAGATCGCCCCCGAAGGAAAAAGCACCGGGAATTGTTTACCGGATCCCCTGCTTAAAATGTCCTGCATCTTATATCGGCGAATCAAAGAACTTCATGGAAAGGTTACGCCAGCACAAGAACGATGTACGCAAATTCGACCGAGAACGCAGTGCTCTTGCGGAGCACTGTGAAACTTTTGACCATCCGATAGACTTCGCGAACGCGTCCGTTCTTGATGTTGAAACCAATCTCCGAAAAAGACATCACCTTGAATCATGGCACATCCAAAATACACCAGGAAATATCAACAGATCTATGGGTACCTTACCATCTGTTTATGTAAGTGGACTACGACACGTGATTAGAAAAAGACTGGATGGCAAGGCGGAAGCGCCATCAGGAGATATTCGTACCACCAAAGAAGACGAGGCTGCTCCCACGCACGAGATCAATCGCCCCTGAAGAAGGAACCGAACCGGTTTTGAAACGTTGGGTCCAAGTTTAATTTTTGGTTGGAGTCAATTATTTTTCCACTGTTTCAGGTTGGCCGAACATTTTGTGCTCGAAAGCCAGACTTCTTAGAGCCATTGCCTGTCACATGTAGAACATAGCAATAGAAAAAAAGGAAGGCCCATGTAACAAGGCAATTTATCACACAAACTACTTTTAATTTATTTCTGATTTATTCTTATCTTGTTTCAAACTGAAATATTTGGCGACCCACGTATGACTGCTGATGTGTTTTCGTAAAATGTAAAACCTTCATGCATAGATTTATACCACTGCCAGACGGGCACCTAAAAGGACGTTTGCGACAAAGTACCTTTAGTATAAATGTTACTTAGGTAGTGCCACATAGCAACTCAAATTGCATTCAGCGTAAACGTCCTTTTCGCGAAGCCGAGTTCCTGCAACTCCTTAACGGTTGCTAAAGGCCTACACTCGTTAGCAACGGTCAACACTAGAGAAGCGAATTGAAATAAAATATTTTACTGATATCTAAAATCAATGTTTTTGCATGTTTATACTTGAAAAAGAGCTTGTTTCACGTATATTCTCTTCGGACCTCGCTCTACTAGTAGTTTTCTGCAGCACTCACGGCCCCACCTATCCAACAGCAGGCCTCGTCGTCCCGCTGCTCGCTAGTTCGCATCGACGGCTTCAGCACTTCGGTTTTCCTCCTCTCGATTTTCCTTACAACCATTCTTATTTAGCTTTTATTTTTTATATTTTGTTATCCTTTAATAGTGTATTGCTAACTGTACTGTGTATACTTAATTATTTTTTGTACATATATAATTCTCTATCTCACTCTCGCGCCGTGCGACGGAGGAGCGTCCACGCCTTGAAAGGAATCGCCGCGCTTCCATTGGAGCTCTGAGGTGACCTGGGCGCTGATACGACTTTGGGAGGATCGTCTGGAGGACCTCCGACGCGTGCGATGAACCTCAAGCGCGAGCACGACGCCGAACCGAGCAGGGCAAAAGCGTAGCAGAAGCGCGGAAAGGAGAGGGAGCACTGAACAACGTTAGGACTGAGTTGATGGATGTATGGATGGTAATGGCTATACCCTTTCTAACGGGCGGCAGCTTGCGCCACCTAGCCTAATGAGCGCAAAACGCTCAAGGTTGCCGCTAATTAAAAAAAAAAAACATTTTGCTTGGGCTTAAAATGAAATTTGTGGTAATCACTCAGCTGAACTAGTCATTTCGTCTTTTTTAAATATTTTGTTTGCTTAAGAAAATCTTTAAAAAGTGTTTATATCGCCAAAATATAATTTTTTTAGCGTGAACGTGACTTGTGTGTTTGAACGAGTTACGATAACTTAGATCGCTGAAAACATCGTCTTAATGACATTTACTTGCGCTGTGTGGCACGGCAGAACTTAAAGGTCATTTGAAACTCCTAAAGGCCTTTGGCGTGAAGGTCCTTTTACGTGCCCGTCTGACAGAGGTATTACTCCACTCGTCACCGTTTTTTTTGTGTCTCTCCGGATTGCATGTTTTCGAGATCAGTTCCCCGCGTTTGCTTTATATCACCTTGTTAGAACGATTGAAGAAACGCGTAAACCGAGTTGAAGCAATATTCACAATATAAAGTGAAAAATCGTACGCAGGCGGAAATCACTTTAAAGTGTGTACACGGCTTTGCAAATAAAAAAAAAAGATAACGAGAGTACGGTCATAGGATATTAGAGTGGGAACATTCCAAATGCAATGTTGCTATGACAGAGGTTTCCACAATCCCCCTTATATGTCCATCTGTCAAATAGTTAAAATACTGGAGCCCAAACTTCAAGTTTCATTCCTAGTTTAGACAAGAACGTCCTTAGTGACTTGTCAGTGCTTAAAATGGACATGGTGGGTTAATTGTTCCTTCTCATTTATGTTATGACTGAAAATTCGCCATTCAAGTATATTTGTTTCTAGATTTTCCTCCCGATTGTGTTTGGCCTGTGCAAAATGATCGGCGGTTGAATTCGTACGAGTTCAGCATTTCAATTAACTATATTCGAAATTCTCCAAGAAAAAAACAAGAAAACAGAAAACTAACCCACACACATGTTTTGAATGCTACAGTTTAAAAACATGTTTTTTAATACTGCTTTTAGTCTCCCATTCGTGTTGGATAAAAAATGTTGTTTGCATTCCAGTTGCTTTTACATAATGCCTCATTTTGTACCGGTTGTGATAGTTGTGATAAGAAATATTTTTTGTTGTTTATCAGGTATGTTTGGGAAACTCTATATGAAAAAAAAACACCCCTTCTGCAATATTTCCTGACGGCGATGCGGCTTTCTTCGTAAATAAATACATAGAATGTACACACCACTTGGTGTCTTCAATACACATTTTGATGGCCTGAAAAGATATAACTTTAGATAACAATATATAATCTTATTGTAATCTAATCTGAGAGCAAATCATGTCCTCTTTACCGTCCACTATTCACATATGATTTGAATTTGCAGTAATATCGGAGACATTGCTTGTGTCATCCAATCCGTAAACTAGCTGGCTAATCCTCAGACTAGTCTGTTATCCAATCCGCCATCCCGCGCTACAAACAATCCTTATGACGCAAAACTAGGAACTAGAATAAAACACAGATTAGCCCAAACGTTTGCTCTATAAGGCAACGTTCTATTTCTCAACCGTACTTTTAACGCGATAGCGTAAAGGAGCTCGTGTTGTAGAAAAACCGGTCTCAGTTTCGTGGCAGAAAATCCGGCGTCGGGACGCGAAACTCCTGCTAGGTCGATAGGGTCATGACGTCACAGTCACGTGACCTTGCGCTGGAATTTCAAACAATCCACAACGCTCACGTGAAACTTGACGTCACGCGTGGAATGAAAGTGATGAAAAAACATGACATGTAGGGCGAATTAATAGTCACCGCATGTCTGAATTGGTTTCCCTTTATAATGTTCGGGCATCTGGTTTGCTATTTTAGGCAAAAAAGTATTTTTATGATGAGACGAAATTAATAAATTGCTTATTTGGGAGATGCAAAATAAGAGAGATGCTAAATTGAGACTTTCTGAGCTGCAGCTTCTTCAATGCTTCTCACATTATTTATCAGCGTACTTAAACTCTCTTTGAGTCGCGTCTTATTTTTTATCTGTCAGATTGCAGACACACATTGTTGTCTTTCACACGCATAAGAATTACGCCCGAATCCGTTCCTTTAAGCACATTTTCTGCTCCATCACAAGTAATGGCGGTTCTCTTTTTTTTTATTCAATTTATCTCGGAAGCTTAATTCACTTTCTATTCGAATTGCTGCCAAAAAGGCCTACCAGAGTTGACGCTCAGAAGCAAGGAGACAGCTACTCTATCCTTCTCACCTGGTCCCCCCTTTCTTCTCCCGAACGATTTCCCCTACGGCAGTTTCCGCTGCTGTTGCTTCGGAGCCTGGAACGCAGTTCTGGAGAGCGATGCTGTCCCGCGCCCGCCAATTACCACAGCCATCAAGCGGACGCTACTGCTCTCTTTTGTTTGATTTGTTTCCTGCCTAGCCCACTTCTCCGTTCGGGACCCATCGGAAAGCAGCGGCTTTGGCTCTCTTGCCCTCCTAGTTCAGCCCCCAACCCTTGTTCGGAGAGAGCCCCTGTTTCACTTAGGCATCACCAAGTCTTTCCGCGTGTTGCTTTGCTTCGCTCCAGCGCCTCCTTTGTCTTCGAAGGGCCATAGTTATTTTTCCGTCGCTCTTGTGTGGGGGTTATATGTTTCGTGTGTGGGCGTATGCGTTTGTTGCTCTTGTTGTTGGTTTGCTTGTCGTGTTTCGGAGTGACTCTTAACGTTTTCCGCGAGACAATCTAATTGCCTCGCTTCTGGGGCGGCGTCCAAAAGCTGACCTTCACGTTGTCTTCTCGGGGGTTTCTGCTTCCTTCTTCTTACAGCTATCTATCGTACTGTTCCGTGGTGAGGCCCTGTTGTTTATCATGGTGCGTGCGTGCAGTAAAACAAAAGCGTCTGTGCCGCAGTGGTTTCTATGGGAGGCGAAACGAGCCGACCACGTGGTTATCTTCGTGTTTCTCTGTGCGTGTGTGTAGAGGGTGACTGATGCAAAGGAGGCTTGGTGCTGGCGGCCGGGAATCGGTCTGAGTGGGTGCCCCTTTCAAAAATCAATTGGATGGAGTGCAAAGCACACAATTTCTGGCGGCGTCTATATGTCAGTGTCCTATTGATGTTCTTTGGGTATGCTTCTGAATGGCCCTTTTTATTTTGAGCGTCTGAAGTGCGGAAGGCTTCTAGGCGGTTATCTTTCTATCTCAAAAGGAGACAAACTATTGTCCCGAAGCACTTGGTGCTAGCTTCCTTCACTTAATTCCTTTCAGAATGAATTTCAGTGTATTTACGGGAGTAAAAGATTTGCTTTATGACAGGCCCAACCCGATTTTGATCTTTGGAACCATGTTTATGGTAAAACATTCAACATCCTGGAACTGATACCATCAAAGCTTGAACGGCGGGTACTGTGATTCAATATAGATGATGGCGGTTTACGAACCCAGCGGCTGCTCCGCGTCCAGCACGCTCTCTTTGTCTTCTGACCTGCTCTAGATTTGCGTGCGACGAAGTGTTATCAAAGGCAGAAAGTTCGCGCTTGAGGAGGAAACTCTGCTGGGTTCCAAACCTGTCACCAAATAGAATTCAACTCAGTCTGGCTTGCGTTCAAAATAATCGTGCACAACATTAAGACTTTCTATAAT
>JAZHYW010002479.1:0-17480 GCA_037355805.1 Ixodes ricinus | reverse complement strand
ATATTCGGAGGCGTCTCATAGATTGGACCCGAGCACTGCGTTTGCACTCAATTTAGGCTCGTGATGGTCAATAGCTCAACAAGCATTCGGCTTGAGGCCCGTGTCCAATCTAAGCAATGATGGAAATAGTCGAACTATAACCATGTCTGGAACGCAGCGCGTGTCCTGTGCTTGGCCAACCGCAGCGTATGGCGTATGGCCCAGCGCATGGCCCGGCGTATGGCGGCATATGATCGACTCCAGATCACGTGGCCGCTTGTTCGGACTGCGAGTTGAGGGGATGAACGATGCACGTTTTTCTTATTTTTTTCAGCCACCTCTATTGCGTGTGGGGAAAAACGAACACGTATCTGATGGGACATTAACGTTAGCGATTCGTTCTAAGGGGTATTTGCGCAAAGTACAAGAGTCGTTGCATCGCCCCTTTAAATGCGTATAGACTCCTCCAGCGTATTCGTAGTCAGAGAAAAACAAGACCTAAAGGCGCTGTGCAATCCTGTAGTCCGAACTTTACCAAAAATAAGTTTGGCACTGATACCAAGATGTGCGGCTCGTATCATGTGGCAAGTGAGTGCATGGTGTAAGAATGCAGTTGAAATACCTCTTGGAGGCAGGACTGTCTTCGTCAATACCCGTCGCGCTACGGATTTCGCCAGCAGACCAGGAACAGTGGACACACCAGCCTGTCTGTGGCGTATCGACTACTTAGCTCTTTAAATTTCCTTCGTGTTTAATTACCTGCAGATGAGCCGTGTAAACAATGATACAACAATCAAGGATATCACACAGATCCTGTATGGTATTACTGCCGAACCACAAGGCCCGTTGTTCTACAGACGCTTTCAGCGCGTCAGTTACCCGAGCCACCACCAATCGGCGCGCTCGCCATGCCGCCATTGCCGGCCTGCATTTTGGCTGGCGCCTGCACTCCGGTCACCTCACTTGCGGGTATTTGTGTGACGATGAGCGACCACAGTGGGACGCCAAAACGGCGTCCAATGGGCAATACATGCTCTGTAGGGGGTTGCAAAAACTGCAGTGGAGGCAACAGTGAGGAGTGGAACCACGCTGTGTGCACTGAACATGCCCCGCTGAAGCACATGGACTGTCCGTGCTTGGTGCCGTTTTCGATGCACCGATTCATACTGAATAACCCGAGCAGAACATCTTTAAGACGAGACTGGCAGCACTTTCTGTCGGGCCGCGGTCGCAAGTTAGCGACCACTCGTTCGCTCAAGACTTTCTACCCAACGCATAGGTTGTCTGCTGTAACTCATTCCAATGCACCGAACATCCAAGACGGTATTTTTCTGATGAGGGACGAGGCACAGCACCAAAGACCGTATGCGAGCGACTCCCGGGCGACGAGCGAAGTTTATTAGGAGTCTACTACAACGGAGCGGTGCGACGAACAACAGCAAGCCATCCGCCACAGCGACGGCCAAGCCCTCTGCTGATCGCCCAGTTTTTCGATCGCAAAATCGCCTGCGCGAATAAAGTGCCCGAATGCAGCGAGAAACAAGACCGCCGCGAGTAAAGTACGCACATGCAGCAGTGGATAACACTGCGATATACATAGCTCTGTCAACTGGACATTTGCAGAAGTTGTAATGGGTTTCAAGTACCTTTATTTTCGGCTAAAAAGTAACAGATATGATGAACTTACATGTCTCTGAAGTAGGCCATGATCTTGTTTCGTCGACCCATTCACAGTCCGATTCAATAGTATACACTCCGGCGGTAGCTGGCGAAGCACAGTACGCAGTGATATACGTAGTGCAGCAGAAGGAAAGTAGAGGACTCGAATGGAGGACGGTTCCCCTGATGCCAAGATGGCGGCGCCTATGCAAAGTTACCTGAAAGTGTCTATATTGCAATCAAAGTCCTCTGCATGCTCCTCTAAATACTTCCCTTACTGAAAAAAAAAACATTTGAAATTCAGACGGGTGGCAAAGTAGTCGACCCGTTTGAATTAAACGGGTGGCAAACTTGTCGATCTGTTTGGATCAAACGTGATTATGGGATACGGGTACCCGTTTGATACGGGTGGCCGTTTGATACGGGTGCTAATTCGATACGGGTGCCCGTTCGACCAGCCACGTGATCACACATTTGAACGCGCCATTCGGATAGGCAAATTATTTGCCAGCCCTAAACGGGTATCGTCCAGAACGTTGGCTATCTTAAACTTATTGAAGACGTCCCGAAACTCATAAGCCTATTTATAACAGGGAGGAAGCACGTAGAAAAAATGTGCTCGCGCAGGTGCTTGCAAATGGGAGGAAAACAGACACAAAACATTGTTTTCAATTCTCATAAAAGTTTATTACAACCTATTCCGTAGACAAGTACAAGCGTGCAAGCGATCTGTCAGATGTGAAGAGGCACTCTAAGCTTTCAAACAACTGAAAAGATTGCAAAGCAAACAAGAACCGAAGTAATTCTAGACTATAATTGCAGACTTTCGGAAAAATTATTTTCCCGGCTGCCGCGAGAACAGACACTGCATAATTCTATAGATAATCTCAACGTGTACCCGTAGAAGAACGGTCAATCGTTGCCAACAAGTAGGTAGGAATGCACTTACCATAATAACAGCGGACTTGAAAGATGTAATCCAAGATAAGTATCGACACGGTCAAAGCAGGACAACCACACAAAAACTAAAACGAGAAGGAAGGCTCTTTGAAGTTTCAACTGGATGCGGCGCACAAGCTGTCATTTGCCGAACCCAACCAAACCGCAAGAATTCCTGACTGCTTTGAAGAATCGCTTGTTGCCGATATACGCGTAGGACTTTTCGAACACTGATAGCTTTGGTGCACGTCTCATACGTTGTCGAGAGACATCCTAATAAGACCGCAGGGAAAGGCGGCAGATCGAAGCAGGTAGGACAAACGAAGTTGCAACAGACAACAAGCAGACAAAAAAAAAAGCGACTGCCAACGCGCGCTACCGGATCTGGCTAAGCATATCAGCGTGTAGCGTGCCCTCTCCCTCTCTCTGGTCACGTGACAGAGCTGACCAGAGAGAAGGGAGGGGGCGACGGCGAGGTCAAGGCGCAGGACACCGGGACACCCCTCCCCCCCCCCCACCCTCTGCTCATGCATTCTATAAAAAAAAATTGCGGTTAGCTTTTTGTGGCAATGCAGTCAATGCTAGGGGAGAGGGTGCAGCAACCGTTCTACACGCGGTTTCCTCCTCTCTTTGAATTGCCACTGCACGCCGCGTTTGCAGCCTCGGAAAGCAGGCGAAACGCGCGCATTTCAGCACGCTGGAACGCTGGAAATAGCGCCGGCCAGAAGCTCGGCTTGCGCCCGAGCCAGAAAAGCACCCAGCGCGAGCTCGTCATTTGACTGCTGCAATGGCGGGCCTGCTCCAGCAATGCTCGATGTTCTTGCAGCCACGTGTTCGCGCGTTACCTTCGTTGAGTCTTTAATTGAGATGAAATTGAGTCTCGAAATATATTCTTTCACGCGGTCGCGTCCTCGGCGAGAGAGATTCGAGCTAAATAACTAAATTGAGGCAACAAAGAACGCCAAATTTTTAAAGTTCTGTCAAAAATATCGGCTCGCCAACGTCGCATGTTTACGTATAAAAAAATCGCTTATTGCAGTTGCAGTATAAGCGAACATCAGCGCAATCAAAATATAAATTACATTACTTGCATTATGCGGATCATTGTAAACCGATAAACCGGCGCTCCCGCGGCTTTCCGGAAACAGGCTGCCACGGCTGAAATAGGCGTGCCCATGCCACCGATCGGTACGTTCAATATCAAACGGGCTCCGGAGAGCCGTTTGATTAAACCGGTACAGTTTGCCTGTCACCGGTCACCCGTCTGTGCAATATGGTCACCTGTTTGAGCAAACGTGCGACAACTTTGCTCAGACGAGTGGCCCATTTGATCAGACGAGTGACCCGCTTGCCAAAGGAGTGACCTGATTGCCCAAATAGGTGACCGTTATGGCTCATACGGGGGACCCCTTTGAGCCATACGGGAGACCCCTTTGACAAACTGGTGACCGGTATAGCTAAACTGTTACGCGTATGAACCCGTTTACTTTCATATATAGACGCCAAACGTGTTTTTTTGTTCAGTAGGGTCGGTATAAACGTGTTGCTGAGACCAGTGTGATTCCTCACATTTCCGGGACAAATACACACTTCGCCCCGCACATTTGTCTTGACGTCAACCTCCGCCACCTAACAGCCTTGAGTTGAGGCTTGAGGGTCAGCCACAGAAAACTACATACAGCAGTAATTGGGCTAAAACATTGCCGCCATTAAAAAACCAAACATGTTCCAATCGGATCAACTAAATTAATAGACATGGCCATGGCCCAACTTTGGGAAACGCTTATATATGCAGGCGTTACTACAACAGTAAACCGAGATCCTCTGTTTTCGAAAGGTAAAAATCGCTAACAGGGTTCTTTCTTTTTATAATTGAACAAATTTGTTTTAAAAATGCCCTGAAAGCTGCACTTCTACAGTTTCCGCAGGCAAGTTATACGGCCAAGGGGACATAGTATAGAATGCCAATCGTAACGATCGGTCGGTTAGTTAGGTAAAACGGCTATTTAACTTTTTAATTAGTGAAAATAGACACATGTTTCCAATCAGAAACTTGATGAGCGTCATCGAAAACTACTAAAGCGATAATTTTTAGAAATACTTTGAGCGCGTGGGAAGCGTAGTAGTGAGCTAAATGTACCACTTGTGCAACCGGTAGAAGTTTGGGGCAATAACAAAAGACGAAAAAATAGGGCGAACGCGTAATCACACCAGTCTGTGCTCCTGCTGCACGAGTGAAAACTTTAGCCCACTACCGAGCTTCGCAGGCGCTCAAGGTCTTTCTAAAAATACTAATTTAGTGGTTTGCGATGGCGCACAGCAAGTGTCTCATTTGAACCATATGTCTGTTTTCACTAATCAAAAAGTTAATTAACACATTTCATTTACGATTAGCTCCCTATATTATGTCCCCCTGACAATGTATCCCCCTTGTATAAACCACATAAGTGTAACTTTCACAGCTTTTTTAAAGAAATTTGTGAAAATTAAAAAAAAAACCTTCGAGGACATTTAAGCATTATTTATGAGTTGTGAATTCGAAAGCATGAATGTCGCTCTTTTCTCCCTTAGTTCGTCTGCGGCCTACTGTCGTGGACGGCCGCGTTTCGCAATTGCCGAGGTAGCGGCCGACGGCCGAGCGCGCGCTCTCGTAAAGTGGCTGCGCCGCGCTAAGCTCGGCCGTGCAACCTGTCCGGAGATCGCCCGTGCGGACTCTGTGGCCAGGCCCGCACTGCCCGCACCTTCTACCGGCGGCTGGGCCGCTGCGTACGCTGCGCCGCCATGAAAAGGTCTTCTCTGGTGGCGTTCTGTCGAACTGCGCCGCACGAGAGATAAGGGGAGCCTCGTTCCTTGAAACTATGACGCCTGCCAGCCAATGGGATCCTATCCATGAGATTTCTGCTACA
The DNA here is from genome assembly GCA_037355805.1 of Ixodes ricinus. Classification (NCBI taxonomy): domain Eukaryota; kingdom Metazoa; phylum Arthropoda; class Arachnida; order Ixodida; family Ixodidae; genus Ixodes; species Ixodes ricinus. The sequence goes on along the minus strand of JAZHYW010002479.1, from coordinate 11,997 downwards.
GACGACAGGCTTCGCTCCATTGAAACAGGCGAAGGTGCCGTTTGGCGCGGCTTCAAAAACTGATGACGTCGTTTCGCTCCATGGGACAGTTAATGCTTTCGCATTAAAACTGTTTTATATAGTGAAGCTTATACAGATGGGGAGCGAAGATAATTCAATCTTTATTTTTGGCCTTATAGCAAACGGTGCCCCATACAAAAAGCTGCCAAAGGCAGCTTCACGGGGTCTGGGGCCTGTTTGGAAATTGGCAGCAGGACTAATTTTCAAAAAAACAAATTAAAAATAAAACACGCTAAAAATATTATTACCAAAATACCAAAATCAAAATACCAATATTTACCAAAAATACTAAGGTTGCACACAAGCGCACACACCAGAAAAATATACGCACAGCTTCTGTTCATAATATTCTACAAAATATAACACTTTCTAAAAGAGAAATACGGTTAGCAAAAAGCAATATAACAACAACAAAAAAGGCGTACAACGCCATTTTAATCACCCAGATATTGCTGCGTTCAGCGCGGATTTCATTTTGGTTTCAATGACCTGCAAATCGGTTCATAATTCCTGAAATCTACATTCATCCGGTCATGTTTGAAAGGAAATTTCTTAATTTATCTGACACTGTTGTCGACTGTCATAGCCCTCAGCTTTTTCAGCTCACATGGGAAAATCCTCGTGGTTGTTCTTTACCATCCTCAGTCAGCGTTGATACTAAAACTGTGAATTTCTTTCCCTCTTATAAGGTTCAGCCTCGGTTCTCATTTGTACTATACTTTATCCGTTACGGTATTTCTGAAAACCATGCCGGTTTCCTCATGCCTGACGCTCCGCGGACTCGTCCGTTGCTTCCGTGTTGTGCACCAGAGTTCATTAGCTGGAAGTGTCGCAACTGCCTCAGGTTCTTCGCATTACTTATTATAGTATAATAAATGTTTCCATAAGACAACTCGGCTTGATAAAACGCGATGGAATCCAAAGACCACCGGCACAAAACAGCCAACAGAGGCCGTGAGCTTCCATGCACAAACTTATATTCATTGATGTTTCTCTTGGAAGCTTAGTTTCCGTAAGAATAATACACTCATTATAGAAAGTCTTAATGTTGTGCACGATTATTTTGAACGCAAGCCAGACTGAGTTGAATTCTATTTGGTGACAGGTTTGGAACCCAGCAGAGTTTCCTCCTCAAGCGCGAACTTTCTGCCTTTGATAACACTTCGTCGCACGCAAATCTAGAGCAGGTCAGAAGACAAAGAGAGCGTGCTGGACGCGGAGCAGCCGCTGGGTTCGTAAACCGCCATCATCTATATTGAATCACAGTACCCGCCGTTCAAGCTTTGATGGTATCAGTTCCAGGATGTTGAATGTTTTACCATAAACATGGTTCCAAAGATCAAAATCGGGTTGGGCCTGTCATAAAGCAAATCTTTTACTCCCGTAAATACACTGAAATTCATTCTGAAAGGAATTAAGTGAAGGAAGCTAGCACCAAGTGCTTCGGGACAATAGTTTGTCTCCTTTTGAGATAGAAAGATAACCGCCTAGAAGCCTTCCGCACTTCAGACGCTCAAAATAAAAAAGGGCCATTCAGAAGCATACCCAAAGAACATCAATAGGACACTGACATATAGACGCCGCCAGAAATTGTGTGCTTTGCACTCCATCCAATTGATTTTTGAAAGGGGCACCCACTCAGACCGATTCCCGGCCGCCAGCACCAAGCCTCCTTTGCATCAGTCACCCTCTACACACACGCACAGAGAAACACGAAGATAACCACGTGGTCGGCTCGTTTCGCCTCCCATAGAAACCACTGCGGCACAGACGCTTTTGTTTTACTGCACGCACGCACCATGATAAACAACAGGGCCTCACCACGGAACAGTACGATAGATGGCTGTAAGAAGAAGGAAGCAGAAACCCCCGAGAAGACAACGTGAAGGTCAGCTTTTGGACGCCGCCCCAGAAGCGAGGCAATTAGATTGTCTCGCGGAAAACGTTAAGAGTCACTCCGAAACACGACAAGCAAACCAACAACAAGAGCAACAAACGCATACGCCCACACACGAAACATATAACCCCCCACACAAGAGCGACGGAAAAATAACTATGGCCCTTCGAAGACAAAGGAGGCGCTGGAGCGAAGCAAAGCAACACGCGGAAAGACTTGGTGATGCCTAAGTGAAACAGGGGCTCCCTCCGAACAAGGGTTGGGGGCTGAACTAGGAGGGCAAGAGAGCCAAAGCCGCTGCTTTCCGATGGGTCCCGAACGGAGAAGTGGGCTAGGCAGGAAACAAATCAAACAAAAGAGAGCAGTAGCGTCCGCTTGATGGCTGTGGTAATTGGCGGGCGCGGGACAGCATCGCTCTCCAGAACTGCGTTCCAGGCTCCGAAGCAACAGCAGCGGGAAACTGCCGTAGGGGAAATCGTTCGGGAGAAGAAAGGGGGGACCAGGTGAGAAGGATAGAGTAGCTGTCTCCTTGCTTCTGAGCGTCAACTCTGGTAGGCCTTTTTGGCAGCAATTCGAATAGAAAGTGAATTAAGCTTCCGAGATAAATTGAATAAAAAAAGAAGAGAACCGCCATTACTTGTGATGGAGCAGAAATGTGCTTAAAGGAACGGATTCGGGCGTAATTCTTATGCGTGTGAAAGACAACAATGTGTGTCTGCAATCTGACAGATAAAAAATAAGACGCGACTCAAAGAGAGTTTAAGTACGCTGATAAATAATGTGAGAAGCATTGAAGAAGCTGCAGCTCAGAAAGTCTCAATTTAGCATCTCTCTTATTTTGCATCTCCCAAATAAGCAATTTATTAATTTCGTCTCATCATAAAAATACTTTTTTGCCTAAAATAGCAAACCAGATGCCCGAACATTATAAAGGGAAACCAATTCAGACATGCGGTGACTATTAATTCGCCCTACATGTCATGTTTTTTCATCACTTTCATTCCACGCGTGACGTCAAGTTTCACGTGAGCGTTGTGGATTGTTTGAAATTCCAGCGCAAGGTCACGTGACTGTGACGTCATGACCCTATCGACCTAGCAGGAGTTTCGCGTCCCGACGCCGGATTTTCTGCCACGAAACTGAGACCGGTTTTTCTACAACACGAGCTCCTTTACGCTATCGCGTTAAAAGTACGGTTGAGAAATAGAACGTTGCCTTATAGAGCAAACGTTTGGGCTAATCTGTGTTTTATTCTAGTTCCTAGTTTTGCGTCATAAGGATTGTTTGTAGCGCGGGATGGCGGATTGGATAACAGACTAGTCTGAGGATTAGCCAGCTAGTTTACGGATTGGATGACACAAGCAATGTCTCCGATATTACTGCAAATTCAAATCATATGTGAATAGTGGACGGTAAAGAGGACATGATTTGCTCTCAGATTAGATTACAATAAGATTATATATTGTTATCTAAAGTTATATCTTTTCAGGCCATCAAAATGTGTATTGAAGACACCAAGTGGTGTGTACATTCTATGTATTTATTTACGAAGAAAGCCGCATCGCCGTCAGGAAATATTGCAGAAGGGGGTGTTTTTTTTTCAGATAGAGTTTCCCAAACATACCTGATAAACAACAAAAATATTTTTTATCACAACTATCACAACTGGTACAAAATGAGGCATTATGTAAAAGCAACTGGAATGCAAACAACATTTTTTATCCAACACGAATGGGAGACTAAAAGCAGTATTAAAAAACATGTTTTTAAACTGTAGCATTCAAAACATGTGTGTAGGTTAGTTTTCTGTTTTCTTGTTTTTTTCTTGGAGAATTTCGAATATAGTTAATTGAAATGCTGAACTCGTACGAATTCAACCGCCGATCATTTTGCACAGGCCAAACACAATCGGGAGGAAAATCTAGAAACAAATATACTTGAATGGCGAATTTTCAGTCATAACATAAATGAGAAGGAACAATTAACCCACCATGTCCATTTTGAGCACTGACAAGTCACTAAGGACGTTCTTGTCTAAACTAGGAATGAAACTTGAAGTTTGGGTTCCAGTATTTTAACTATTTGACAGATGGACATATAAGGGGGATTGTGGAAACCTCTGTCATAGCAACATTGCATTTGGAATGTTCCCACTCTAATATCCTATGACCGTACTCTCGTTATCTTTTTTTTTTATTTGCAAAGCCGTGTACACACTTTAAAGTGATTTCCGCCTGCGTACGATTTTTCACTTTATATTGTGAATATTGCTTCAACTCGGTTTACGCGTTTCTTCAATCGTTCTAACAAGGTGATATAAAGCAAACGCGGGGAACTGATCTCGAAAACATACAATCCGGAGAGACACAAAAAAACGGTGACGAGTGGAGTAATACCTCTGTCAGACGGGCACGTAAAAGGACCTTCACGCCAAAGGCCTTTAGGAGTTTCAAATGACCTTTAAGTTCTGCCGTGCCACACAGCGCAAGTAAATGTCATTAAGACGATGTTTTCAGCGATCTAAGTTATCGTAACTCGTTCAAACACACAAGTCACGTTCACGCTAAAAAAATTATATTTTGGCGATATAAACACTTTTTAAAGATTTTCTTAAGCAAACAAAATATTTAAAAAAGACGAAATGACTAGTTCAGCTGAGTGATTACCACACATTTCATTTTAAGCCCAAGCAAAATGTTTTTTTTTTTTAATTAGCGGCAACCTTGAGCGTTTTGCGCTCATTAGGCTAGGTGGCGCAAGCTGCCGCCCGTTAGAAAGGGTATAGCCATTACCATCCATACATCCATCAACTCAGTCCTAACGTTGTTCAGTGCTCCCTCTCCTTTCCGCGCTTCTGCTACGCTTTTGCCCTGCTCGGTTCGGCGTCGTGCTCGCGCTTGAGGTTCATCGCACGCGTCGGAGGTCCTCCAGACGATCCTCCCAAAGTCGTATCAGCGCCCAGGTCACCTCAGAGCTCCAATGGAAGCGCGGCGATTCCTTTCAAGGCGTGGACGCTCCTCGTCGCACGGCGCGAGAGTGAGATAGAGAATTATATATATACAAAAAATAATTAAGTATACACAGTACAGTTAGCAATACACTATTAAAGGATAACAAAATATAAAATATAAAAGCTAAATAAGAATGGTTGTAAGGAAAATCGAGAGGAGGAAAACCGAAGTGCTGAAGCCGTCGATGCGAACTAGCGAGCAGCGGGACGACGAGGCCTGCTGTTGGATAGGTGGGGCCGTGAGTGCTGCAGAAAACTACTAGTAGAGCGAGGTCCGAAGAGAATATACGTGAAACAAGCTCTTTTTCAAGTATAAACATGCAAAAACATTGATTTTAGATATCAGTAAAATATTTTATTTCAATTCGCTTCTCTAGTGTTGACCGTTGCTAACGAGTGTAGGCCTTTAGCAACCGTTAAGGAGTTGCAGGAACTCGGCTTCGCGAAAAGGACGTTTACGCTGAATGCAATTTGAGTTGCTATGTGGCACTACCTAAGTAACATTTATACTAAAGGTACTTTGTCGCAAACGTCCTTTTAGGTGCCCGTCTGGCAGTGGTATAAATCTATGCATGAAGGTTTTACATTTTACGAAAACACATCAGCAGTCATACGTGGGTCGCCAAATATTTCAGTTTGAAACAAGATAAGAATAAATCAGAAATAAATTAAAAGTAGTTTGTGTGATAAATTGCCTTGTTACATGGGCCTTCCTTTTTTTCTATTGCTATGTTCTACATGTGACAGGCAATGGCTCTAAGAAGTCTGGCTTTCGAGCAATAAAATGTTCGGCCAACCTGAAACAGTGGAAAAATAATTGACTCCAACCAAAAATTAAACTCGGACCCAACGTTTCAAAACCGGTTCGGTTCCTTCTTCAGGGGCGATTGATCTCGTGCGTGGGAGCAGCCTCGTCTTCTTTGGTGGTACGAATATCTCCTAATGGCGCTTCCGCCTTGCCATCCAGTCTTTTTCTAATCACGTGTCGTAGTCCACTTACATAAACAGATGGTAAGGTACCCATAGATCTGTTGATATTTCCTGGTGTATTTTGGATGTGCCATGATTCAAGGTGATGTCTTTTTCGGAGATTGGTTTCAACATCAAGAACGGACGCGTTCGCGAAGTCTATCGGATGGTCAAAAGTTTCACAGTGCTCCGCAAGAGCACTGCGTTCTCGGTCGAATTTGCGTACATCGTTCTTGTGCTGGCGTAACCTTTCCATGAAGTTCTTTGATTCGCCGATATAAGATGCAGGACATTTTAAGCAGGGGATCCGGTAAACAATTCCCGGTGCTTTTTCCTTCGGGGGCGATCTTTTGGTCTTGGCATGAAACGTCCAAGAGTGGAGACCGGTTTGTGAGCCACGTGAATGCCTTGTTTAGCGAGCACCCGTGATAGTGTTTCGCTAGTACCTGGAACGTAGGGAACGCTGATGCGCGTGATGGGGCGATGCGGCGCAGCTCCCTTTGGTTGTGGGTTTTGGCGAGCGTGAACCGTACGTTTGGTGACTTGTCGGATGAACCTTGTAGGGTAGCCGTTCTTTCTCAGATCTGCGATCACACTCTGCTCCTCGCTTGTTCCTGTCAGTTTCTGAAGAACAGATAACAGCCGCCCTGGACATGAGTGTTGCAACGACTGATGCCTTGTGACTCGTTGGATGGTTCGACTTAAAATTAAGGTAGCGTCCGGTGTGAGTGGGCTTCCTGTATACCGAAAACTTCATCTCCTCCCTTGCCTCTTCACCAGCACATCAAGGAATGGTAAAGTGCTGTCTTTTTCCCGTTCCACGGTGAACTGGATGTCGGGCTCGATGGAGTTGAGGTGAGCCAGGAACTTATCAACTTCTGATGTTTTCAATATACAAAAACAGTCGTCCACATAACGCACGAACACCTCAGGTCTGTTGGTAAAGGACTGTAGCGCTCTTTGTTCGATGCTTTCCATTGTCAAATTTGCAGTGGTGACAGATATGGACGCACCCATCGCAGTTCCGCTGGTTTGTTTGTAAAAGTCCCCTTTAAAGCAAAAGTAGGTGCTGCGGAGGCAAAAATCAAGAAGGCGGCACAGCTCGTCCACGCTGAGGCTGGTTCTGGTGCTGAGTTCGGAATCTGATTCGAGAGCCGCTCTGGCTGTGGAGACTGCCAGGGGTACTGGAACGCTGGTAAAGAGGGACACGACATCGAACGACACCATGCTGTGTTCCCTGTTGACCTTCACTTCCGACATGCGTTCAACGAAGTCACCGGCATTGCGGACATAGGTGGATGTTGTTCCAGTGAGAGGCGAAATTATCCGGTGTAAGTAGTTTGACAAGGCCCGGAGCGGAGAGGTGGTGAAATCTACTATGGGTCGCAGAGGAACGTTGATCTTATGAATCTTGGGCAGTCCATAGAAGCCCGGTGCAGAGCCATTCCTGCATATGAGCTGAAAGTAGAGGCCTTTTGAATCGGGGTGGTTCCTGAAAACATCTGCCAGAGTCTTGTTCAGGCCGTCTTGGACTTGGCGGGTCGGATCTTTCTTTAGCTTTTCATAAGCAGGACTGTCAAGGAGGTCTCCGACCTTATGCTCGTAAGCTTCCCGGTCTAGGACCACAGTCGAATTGCCCTTGTCCGCAGGCAGAATAACGATAGTGGTATCCGCCTGGAGCTCCCGCAGCGCTTTGCTTTCTTCTTTAGGCAGGTTATGATGAGGTCGAGAACTGAGTCTTGACAGAATACCTATTGCCTTAAGTCGGACTCCTTTACGAACGTCGGGATCAGGTGGAGATTCCGTCTTCTACAGCTGCGACCATTTTCGGTAGGGGCCTTCCTGAGGTCATGTTGAAATTGTGACCTTTCGCCAAAACGTCAGTCTCGCAGTCAGAAAGTCGTCTGTGAACGATTCACTACACAAGCGATGGCGTCGCTGCTTTCGTTCAAGCACGCTTAAGACGTAGGCTTTGCGAAAACCTGCCGAGACATGCGCGTGATTCCGCAAAGCCTACGTCTTAAGCGTCTCGTCCACACTCAAGAGGGACACCGGATCGTGGCTCAAGCAGAACATCGCTTGCTCAACGCCCGAATTCATGAATGCCATACCACCATAAAGAAAAAGGAACTGGATCTGTTTTTTCTACGTCGGAAGCTCGAACATCAGATTCCAGACGTTCTACCACCTCTGCAGTTGTTTGCTGGGAACGTCGCGGCCACTGCCGAAAAGAAGCAACGTTCGTCCCAGCAGAGGAAGCTTTCGATTCTATCAAAGTCAAGCACGACAAACAAAGGCAGCGACACAACCGCTTTTGTAATGAATCTTTCATCTAGACGACTTTCTGACTGCGAGACGGACGTTTTGGCGAAAGGTCACAATTTCAACATGACCTCAGGAAGACCGCCCCTACCGAAAATGGTCGCAGCTGTAGAAGACGGAATCTCCCACCTGGATACCGACGTTCGTGAAGGAGTCCGACTTAAGGCAATAGGTATTCTGTCAAGACTCAGTTCTCGACCTCATCATAACCTGCCTAAAGAAGAAAGCAAAGCGCTGCGGGAGCTCCAGGCGGATACCACTATCGTTATTCTGCCTGCGGACAAGGGCAATTCGACTGTGGTCCTAGACCGGGAAGCTTACGAGCATAAGGTCGGAGACCTCCTTGACAGTCCTGCTTATGAAAAGCTAAAGAAAGATCCGACCCGCCAAGTCCAAGACGGCCTGAACAAGACTCTGGCAGATGTTTTCAGGAACCACCCCGATTCAAAAGGCCTCTACTTTCAGCTCATATGCAGGAATGGCTCTGCACCGGGCTTCTATGGACTGCCCAAGATTCATAAGATCAACGTTCCTCTGCGACCCATAGTAGATTTCACCACCTCTCCGCTCCGGGCCTTGTCAAACTACTTACACCGGATAATTTCGCCTCTCACTGGAACAACATCCACCTATGTCCGCAATGCCGGTGACTTCGTTGAACGCATGTCGGAAGTGAAGGTCAACAGGGAACACAGCATGGTGTCGTTCGATGTCGTGTCCCTCTTTACCAGCGTTCCAGTACCCCTGGCAGTCTCCACAGCCAGAGCGGTTCTCGAATCAGATTCCGAACTCAGCACCAGAACCAGCCTCAGCGTGGACGAGCTGTGCCGCCTTCTTGATTTTTGCCTCCGCAGCACCTACTTTTGCTTTAAAGGGGACTTTTACAAACAAACCAGCGGAACTGCGATGGGTGCGTCCATATCTGTCACCACTGCAAATTTGACAATGGAAAGCATCGAACAAAGAGCGCTACAGTCCTTTACCAACAGACCTGAGGTGTTCGTGCGTTATGTGGACGACTGTTTTTGTATATTGAAAACATCAGAAGTTGATAGGTTCCTGGCTCACCTCAACTCCATCGAGCCCGACATCCAGTTCACCGTGGAACGGGAAAAAGACAGCACTTTACCATTCCTTGATGTGCTGGTGAAGAGGCAAGGGGAGGAGATGAAGTTTTCGGTATACAGGAAGCCCACTCACACCGGACGCTACCTTAATTTTAAGTCGAACCATCCAACGAGTCACAAGGCATCAGTCGTTGCAACACTCATGTCCAGGGCGGCTGTTATCTGTTCTTCAGAAACTGACAGGAAAAGCGAGGAGCAGAGTGTGATCGCAGATCTGAGAAAGAACGGCTACCCTACAAGGTTCATCCAACAAGTCACCAAACGTACGGTTCACGCTCGCCAAAACCCACAACCAAAGGGAGCTGCGCCGCATCGCCCCATCACGCGCATCAGCGTTCCCTACGTTCCAGGTACTAGCGAAACACTATCACGGGTGCTCGCTAAACAAGGCATTCACGTGGCTCACCAACCGGTCTCCACTCTTGGACGTTTCATGCCAAGACCAAAAGATCGCCCCCGAAGGAAAAAGCACCGGGAATTGTTTACCGGATCCCCTGCTTAAAATGTCCTGCATCTTATATCGGCGAATCAAAGAACTTTATGGAAAGGTTACGCCAGCACAAGAACGATGTACGCAAATTCGACCGAGAACGCAGTGCTCTTGCGGAGCACTGTGAAACTTTTGACCATCCGATAGACTTCGCGAACGCGTCCGTTCTTGATGTTGAAACCAATCTCCGAAAAAGACATCACCTTGAATCATGGCACATCCAAAATACACCAGGAAATATCAACAGATCTATGGGTACCTTACCATCTGTTTATGTAAGTGGACTACGACACGTGATTAGAAAAAGACTCGATGGCAAGGCGGAAGCGCCATCAGGAGATATTCGTACCACCAAAGAAGACGAGGCTGCTCCCACGCACGAGATCAATCGCCCCTGAAGAAGGAACCGAACCGGTTTTGAAACGTTGGGTCCGAGTTTAATTTTTGGTTGGAGTCAATTATTTTTCCATTATCACTTCCCAACCAGACAGACGTCTGTCGAAGATGTTTACCTTCAAACCTGAAACAGGGCTTGAGGAAAGCAGTGGGAAAAAAGAATATGTTTAGATTCATCAGACCAAAACTGAACTAACAGTCAAGACATAAGAGGACATGTGGCGGCGCGGCTTATGGTTCTCCGTCTTTAAAACCACGTGGCTTTAACAAATAAGCTTGACAATCAGTCGAGTGCAACACACACCTTTACTGCACACAGATCAGCGTTGTAGCCTTCTGTATAGCATGTAAGTCAGTACAATGTACGGGAAAAGACACAAAACAAGCGCTTAGGAGTAGGGGTACTGAGCTCACTTCTTTGGCAAGCCAGAAAATGTCGGTTATAAATGATCTAACATTAACGAGGTACGCTATAGGTTTGTTTACCTATTCTTCCACTACATTGCCAGCGCACATCAACCCAAGACATGTACAACACTATTGAATATGCTATAAGAGCGAGGTTGTAAATATAGAACATTCTTTGTTCGCATTAACACACCAGAAACACTTTCAAAAGCCGTGCAAAGGCACTTAAAACAGCCCTCCACATATTTTTAAGGTGTTTAAGGCATCCTGTTTGCGCTGTACAAAATATCAGTGAAGGTTCTCTGATATGGTCTTTTCCCTATTCTTTCCGTCATCTTCGGTCCTGTCCTCATTTTTTCCGACGTCTCCGGTATTACGGATGTGCAACCTGAACCAGCTCGTCGGTTTACTAGATTTACCGTCAAGGTTCTCTATCATGTTTTAACTGCCGCGGCACTTGGTCGTGTATGATGTTTCTCTGCAAAAACAGATGGGACTCCTGCTTTTTGTCTGACTCTTTTGACAAGGAATTCTGGAAACGTCTCTTGCTGATGCCTCTGCATCTTTATGTGTCACTGTTCATATGCAATGTTGATAAAATATCATTGATGAGTCGTCGAGCGTATTCACCGTTACACGCTTTGTAATGGTGTTTAGCTTGGCATAATATTACCAACAGGACCTCAAAAGTTATCCCCGGTGAACTAAAAAGTAGGTAACGTTTTTATTGTTTGTTTGTCCGAAGGAGTGTGTTGCGCTATGGGAAAGTTGTCTTGTTTGTCGTACATGCCCGTCCATAAAGCTCCTCTTGTTTCCGCATCAGTCGAATGCAGAACACTGTCAATTGTGTCGCATGGTGGAAGATCGGAGTATGAAGGCCATTCGCGAGCTATCTGTGACTTTTACACGATACTGGTTGGGATACCCGAGGCATCTTGCCGTGCCATTTCTGTTCTCTCGAGGTGAGTGAACAGATGCAGGAGCCAGACATGTGAAAATAAAGCTTTATATCTGCAGGGCTTATTTGTTCAGTTTGTTGACGGACCTTTCAAAAAAAGTAGCCGCAGTGAAGCCTCCGACTTCTGGCACCTCCATAACAATGAACACCTACCAAATGAACACACATATTCACGAGTACCGCCGATTATTTTACATGGTGAGCGCGTCCTTAAATCGGACTCCCTACAAGTTCAACTGCTCCGAGCATGTACCAAGAGTGACAGCTTTAGGAGAGGCTCACTTCGTACATAATATACGATAATTTAAAATAGAAAAAAAAATAACTGCACCAATTTAATGTAATATTTGTTTCAAGGTC
>JAZHYW010002478.1:0-12905 GCA_037355805.1 Ixodes ricinus | reverse complement strand
GTAAATGAAGAAGGCGCAGTAAGAACGAGTAGAGCACCATCGTAAGGCGTGCCCTCTCATCATAATATTAATTAAACATGTCATCACCAGCATAACCGTTCTCAGCACCCTGTATTTTATCTGTGCAACTTATGTATGTCAAAACTTTGTGTTCCCATGTGTGTTTTGCTTTGTGTCCTGGGTTGTTTCAGATTGCATTATTGTCAGAATCGGTTCCATCATTTTCATTAGACTTCTATGATGTGTGAATATGCTAAAGCTCCCAGCGTGCTTCGATTTAAGCCTTGTGAGTTTTCTGGGTTCAAACAATTGCGTAATGCCATAATTAGCTAAATATTGAATTTCGCAAATAAAGTGTGTCTTTATCGGCCTTACATTATTTTTAATTTATTTTTATGCTTTACTTTTTTTCAAGTTAAATACTGACCTATAAATATTTAAATACTTATCTCGCCGCCGACAACTGCCGACAACTGTCGGCTTTTTATCGATTCCTCCGGGCGACTGTATTTCAGCATGCAGAGAGCAAACAAAATGAATGAATGAATTTTCCGCCCCTCGAGACAGTGACAGATCCCCGATCCGGCCCCTTTGCCAAAACTTTTGGAGACCCCTGGTTTAAATGGATCTCGTGGACGAGGGTGAGGGCGTGGTGAGGGGTTGATGTTGCGGGTGTTTCAGGCCCCGATCATTGGTGCAGTTGGCACTGGGCGGTCCTGAGGGGCAACCAGGGGGTTCGGAGCAGTGATGGTCATCACTTGCCTCATCTCAAGTTGGGCGGGAGAAGGGTCTGCAGATGTTGAGGCTGCTTATCGCGCCACCATGGCGTCGTCCTCTCACGCGATGTTGCCATGGGCTGCTGACTTCAGGCGCAGGCCGGTCTCCCTGTGAACCCGTTTTGCAGATGCGCCGGCCGAATTTCTGGCGGCGCGGTGGGGTCCAGCACCTGCGCGGTGGCGCTCCAGGGCTTGGCGCCCACTGTGTTGGCGCCGGTGTTGACCGGGCGGCGGTCTTCGCGAAATCGGGCCTTGACGTCTCCCAGCTTGTGGTCAAGCTTGTAACCGAGCAGCGCGAGGGCCCGAGCGACCCTCACGATCGAAGACACCGTATTCCCGGTCTCTCACGGGAATCATGGTCTGGACAGCCATCTGTATGAAGTCTTGAGAAAACTTCACCAGTCTGCTCGGTGCGTAGGCATTCACACAAGAACAAATAGCCGAAACCGACGCGGAAACTAGACACCGCCAACCTTTCGAACGCCAATGAACATAAACGCATAAACGTCGAACGCCGCCAACCACTTCTCTGCTGGATTATGGATTGGCTTAGGTCGGCTGCAGAATTATCGTCGGAGCCACTTTTGATGATGATGAGGGCAACGCTCCATAGCCGTTTCATTCCATGATCGCTGGATCGCTGTGAACTCAAACTTTTACAGCCCACAAAAGCCGACGTTATCTGTTAGTGCACGGGAATCTCAAACAGCAAGTAATCGGGAGACGACAACTGCAGCTGCAGGAAAAGCAAGAAATCACAAATGGCGGCCCCTTCGAAGTCTGCGCTTTTCGTCTGCCTCGGTAACTGCTTACTTGCCGGCTTGCTGGTTGTGCCTGAAATGAGTCCGGTCACTAAGTCCTACCTCTTCCAGGAAACATCTGCCGATCTCCGATTGCAGAAGCAGTCTTTCGGCACGTTGCCAAGGAAAGAGGAGTCCTGGCTGAGGTACGTACTTTTCAGCATTGCCAACATTGTGCGCGACAATCGCCAATGAAGAACGTAACCGAAACTGAACCGTCGGCACTTCGCCATTAAATACGATTGGGAACAGTTGAACTTTTTGTGACTTATTGGAACGCACCTTCGCAGTGGAACATCGACAGTGCCGCAACAGGCGACTGGCACGTGGGCAGCAAACCAGACAGGAGAGCAATCCAATGCATGAAGGGACCACAAACGTCGAAATGGATCATCGGGCCAGGCAGGTAAGTTCACACCGAAGGCACTTCAGCGAAAACGTTTACGTCCGACTAGGTGCCGAGAAAGTGCGAATTTCGTTCACCAGGTCACACTCGACGACTTCCGCGACTTCGACTACATCTTCGCCATGGACAACGCCAACCTGGATGACCTGAAAGATTTGGCGCCCATGGGCCCGAAGGCCAAAGTCGTGCTGCTTGGCAAATATGACCCTGAAGGCCAGACAATCATCCGTGATCCTTATTACGTAAGTCATTGTCATTTCTTGCGCCATTTGGTGCCCCAAACACTACCTCACTTTTTACTTTTTCTTTGCTATACAATTTGATGCGGAATGCTACCGCCCGATCCAAAGGGCTCAGCCGTATTCATCCATCCATCCATCCAACGTTTAGAATAGGAACATTTCTGCATTTGCCGACCAACTTCACTTAGAATTATAGAGTCTTCTTTTTGGGTGCCACCAACCCAGGTCTCTCAAAATGCAGCCGAAATATGTCACGGTTCGCCTGCCCACGACACTGGTGCGCTTGCTCAATGGAGGATGCAAATGCTGCCCAGGGTTGACGTGCTGACGCCACGCTTGCTGCACCATCTAGAGTGCGGTGTTTAACTACGCACAACATTGTCAGCCATCTGCTCTCTTGCTGCTAAACTTTTCAGGTCATTGCGTCCCTTCCGTCGAGTTGGATCGTGCGTGAATTCAGTGGCGTTGCAAGGTGGGGGCGGGGGCGGACTGTTCCGGGTGCAGCGCTCAGGGGGTGTCGCGGCGGGCTACTGCCCCGGGTGCCGCTGACCCCTCGTGACGCCACTGCGTAGATTATTGAACAATTGGCCAATTGGCCTGTCGGAAGGATCTTCCGCGATGAAGTGAGGGAACTTTATTGCACCTACAGCGGAGACTGAGCAGTTTTCCAGCTACATACGAGCATTTCTTTATTTTTATATCTTTAAACGTAGTAGCTTGCGCTTCGCGCTTAAAAGGTTTTTTGGATCGTCAAACTGGCTCATCCACAGCGGAACTTCACGGCACATTGTAGTTACAACAGTGAGCCACAGTGTTCGAGCCTGTCTCACTATTCATGCAACGCAAGCATTGCTCAAGTCAGGCACGTATCCAGGGGAGGCCTACGGGGCCCGGCCCCCCCCCCGAAATCTTCTATTTTGCTGGGACCTCCTCTCCCCCTCTCCCTCATACAGCATTTTGTCATGGGAGGGCCCCCCGAAACAAAATCCTGGCTACGTGCCTGGCCTGAGCTACTCATCCCGGTTTAAGTACAGCGGTACCATTAATGGCACAACAACATAGCTCATTCGAAATGCTGTGTTGCACAAACGCTCATGCAAAGACAGCTGGGCATCACGTGCATGGCGCCGCAACGCTGACACTGTAAAATCTGGTGAGCGAGCGGGTACCCACCAAGAAGCCGGCAAATAGGCTTTCTGCCTCTCAACATACCTCAACGTTCAAGTAGCAGTGGACGACGCGGTCGACATAGCCAATAATATTAGGCACAGGCACGCGTTCGGCATTACAGGAAATTGTAAACGTTTAATATTTTTTAATAGAACCTCCTCCCAATCCCAAAATTTTGCCCGTGCCTTTCTCTATTTTATTAGGGAAATTGACATTGCATGACGACCCGCAGAATTTCCTCAGGAAGAACTCTCCGGGTTGTCTCTCTGGGCGTGAGTGAGACGATTGATCTATTAGCAGTGTCTTTAAATTTGATGTCCCAATGACCCAACTTATACCAATCCGCTTTCCCCGCTAAATATAATGGGGAAAATTGATGTCGCGTGACCTATGCATCATCATGTTGCTGCTAAATTTAGCGGGAATTTGATAAAAAATGTAGGTGGTTCTCCACTCTCTGAAACGTCTGTTTTATGTCTTCTATGCAAATTTATACGGTCACTTGAATTTTGCATTTGATGCATTAGAGGACTTGAAAGATAAAGGGTCCTTTTAAAAGAAAGGGTTCTGTCACACGAATTATAATTTTTTTTTTGCAGTATTACCATTAAAAAGTCTTAACTGCGTGTATTAGGCAGAGTAGTGGTTCTCAGCCAATCTCATCTCGGGGACCCAATCTGACCGGAGGAAGGGATGGGGGACCCCATACATCAGGGAGGGGGGGGGATTGGATGATTTCAACTATAAAAGGTAGATGAAAACTAAATGTTTCTAAAACAGAGAATAATCAGCCCTATTAACTCTGGCACTTTTGTTGCTTAGCCTGACAAAGAGTCAACGGCTCGGGATCCCAAGAAGGCCTTCTGGGACTCTGAAGGCCATCTGGAACCCCAAACGGTCCGAGGACCCCCGTTCGAGACCCACTGAGGTAGAGGTTGGCTCTTTAGAAAATACAGGCTAGGTGGCACAAACCGCTATCCAATTTAAGGGGTTCAGGCACATGCGTCCACCCATCCATGTTTTCCAAGCGGAGTTGCCTGCTTTTCTGCTTTCTTGATGCACACCCATGTTCCACAAGGTAATCTTTGCACATGACGAGTACAGTGGGCACTTGTTACATCACCTGTACAAGCTATGTCTACTAATGAGTGCATTTTATTTCGAGTCTGCATCGCTTTGCTCTTGAGCTTGTCCGTTCTTGGAACGCAATGCTTCGCGGAAAACCTTTGAAGAGCTTTCTCCCGGCCTTGTTACAGGACAGCGGCAGCCAGGGCTTCGAAGAGGTGTACGCCCAGTGCGTGCGCTGCTGTAACGCGTTCTTTGACCAGTCTCAGCAGCTGAGCTGCCACCTCTGCCGCTTGGTGGCAGCGCAGGCGAGCCTTTCCCGCTGGCGCTTCTCTCCAAGTACTTGCTGTCGTGCTGAACCACTGTTTGTACAGGGTGGCCAGGCTGCCCGTCGACTGAAGCAACTGTTGACCTGTTCCAAGTTTAAGTTCGAATAAATATTATTGTCTCGGCAGGCCTGCACTTCACTCATAGAAACTGTGAAGGCTGGTTCGAGACATTTGCATTTGAGTGTGAACTTTTGACTCCCGCATTCCACTATAACACTGCGTGCGGTGGAAACACGAGTTACCGTAGCAACCCTCTCGTAGTAGGTAGTCACAAGCGGTCGTAACGCAGTCAGTTAGTCTGAAAGGCATGTGTCTGAACCAGCCCTAGGGAATTTCAGGTATGTTAACTCAATCCCTGTAACTACCATTGCGTGATAATTTAGCCACGCATAACTCGGGATGGGGAAGCGTTTATGACAGTGCGCAACGAGACATTCGCTTGCAACATCCACTGAATGCAGCCAATGAACGCAGCTCGGCAGCAAACAAAGTCGGAGCTATCGATCTTTTGAGATTATTGACTAACCTCTGAGACTGTTCTAGAGGCACTGGTCTCATGTCCTGAGCACCGCAGCCCAGAGGCAGTTCGCTGCATCGCCCGAACCTGGCTCTGGCAGTTCCATACGTTGCCAACTCTTGACATCCTCCTGCACAAGCAACCGGAACTGAAACGCGTTTCGGCACTGGGCCCTTGTAACGAACACTACTCAACCTTGGTCTTTCGCAAAGAACTCTCCAAATCCATATCGTCGTAGTCATAAACCATAGCTAGGGTGCCGTATTTTCTGTTTAAACCAAAAAAGCAGAAAAACATTCGCCGGTAAAATTTTCGATCTATTCGAATTCATCCAGAAAACAGATGTTCAATATCACAATACCAAAACAGATTTAAAAAAAAAAGTAATTCGCATAAGTTTTGTTGCCAGCTGTCCGGAGGATTTAGAGAGTCTTTTCAAATCTGGATCGACTAACAAAACGGGAGCTTAATCTTGTCAGGTTGTGTTCAGGACAACAGGTTCACTGCAGTTGTACCGCCCTGTTCCGGTTTCAAAAGTTTGACCATACCGTCTGCTTTGCAGGGAGGAGGTTTGTGTTCTCTAAGAGTGTAGTAGAGCTATGACTTCGTGGACTTTCTTGAGAAGGCGGAGGAGGTCAGCTCAAGTTCCTATATTACGCCCTCCACTTAGTCAAGCCACGGCACTTGTCTGACAAATTTCCAACTGCGAGGACTTCAAGATGGGCAAAACGAAATACTAGCGATGTAAGGACTTTTCTTCCAAGTTTAGCGACTATGCCAAGGAATTCACTGATTTTGAGGCAGTCAATGTCCTCTGAGGGTATCCTTGCTTGCAAGTTTTGTAAAGTAACCGTCGGCGTATACCAATGGCAAGGCGCCATCAGAATTGGGGAGCATCTGCAATCTCGATGCCACATACAACTGAAAAAGCTTCATCTTGATACAGACAAGTCATTTTACTACTAATACACTATGAATTTTCGGTTACGTAAGACTCAGTGGAAGATGGCACTGAAAAGAAGTCCTAGACAGCTGCCTTTACTTTGCATGCTTCTTTGTAAGTATTGTATTGTATTGTATTGTATAGCAACATCAGAGGCACTTAAACTCTTCCTTGGTATTCTTTAGGTCACTCGCTCGCACTAAAGCTGAATCGAGGAATCCATCACACATAACATTTCTAAAACCCAAGACTGAGGCTACAAAGAGGGGACAAACACAAGATCGTCCCTCAAACATGAGACCTCTTGTGTTTGTCCCCTCTTGTGGCCTCAGTCTTGGGTTTTAGAAATGTTTAGCTTTAACCAGCTCGGCTGCCTTATTACGTTATCTTCAACCATCATGCATGCCCGGGCTAGCGGACAAGAAGCAGATGACACTTCGCATCAGTTTTGTCGTGCACTCTGCCGTGCTGGCATTCCACCAGGCTGATGGACCCATTGGCAGCCTATTTCGAAGCAAGTGTCCGGCTGCACGCACAATGTTGGCATGTGATCGGCTCTACCGAAAATACCTGCCTGAAGTTCACGAAAAGACACTCGCAACGATACAACGTCCGGTGAAACGACGTCCAATTCCATTGCCGTCGATGAAATGCCAGAAGTCCACGCTAGGTCGTCCAGAAGTAGCAGTACCTAGCAACGTTCTGTGATGACAATATTCCTGGCCGCAGGGACTTTCCAACAGTGCAACACAGTATCGATTGGCGTGCTGATACAAGCAGCTCTCCAGAAAGTTGGAAAGGCCTTAGCCGATGTAGCTGAGTTGTGTCTTCCAACTCAACCTCCTACATGCAGAAGCTTCACGAGGACTTGGAACTCTCGAGCGCCGAATTCAAGGCAGTCCACTTTAAGGATCCAGATGCCACTCTGAACTCTTTCCTGACCATGGAAAAATAGCAATTTTCAAAGGATCCGTGCAAATGCTTCTATTTTCCTGACTAACTTGGCGTGTGAAGCAATACAATACATCAAAATGTGGTCAAGTAGTTGTTCTTTTAAAAGAAACGGGTTGGTATAGCTGTGCGGAAAAAGATTTTTAAAGTTTTATTTCTTGAAAATGCAATGTAATGCTGCAGAAGGCTCATAAACACCGAAACTTCTACAGCTATGCCAAATTAAAAGAAAAAAGAGAAAATTCTAAATATACAAAATGTGCCCCACACTCCATGGGCTGTTACTTCTGAAAGTATAGTGTACTCTAACTAACGTCTATCATTTTAGGTTAGTCGGAGCTTTAGGACTCACGTAGCTACGTGTGCTTTTCAACAAAGGAATGCTTATATTGGTGAAGCACAGATAGTACATCCTCACATCCCCAGCAGAATGAATTCCTTCTGTTCTACTTTGGTTTTGTCGTAGCCTCAATTGCAGTTCCCTCATATTCAGAATTTTTGTGCACCTTATCGAGAACATAAATGTGCACGCCGGCTCAGGACAGCCTTGACATATAGTGATGCTTACCCATAATCATCTGTTAGGCAACTCCTAAAACATGATTTAAAGTGTCCTCGTAGCTCTTGAGGTCGAAAAATTTGCCACAATACAGTTGAATTATGTCAATAATGCCATCTTTCTTACGAAGACTGATGCAAGCAGTTAGCCTATGACAGACAAGTGCAAGCACCGTTCCCCCAAAACAATTTTTGACAGCCCACTGGCTTGTGATAAGTTCAAACCTACGTTTGAGCTTTATCACACCGAAACTAGCATTCTTCGGCTATCCACGAGATCGGGAACATATTCTTTGCCGTAAATTTAATTGCTTGACGGCACCTGGAAGCACCGATACCGATGATCGATGGCCCATGGGCGTGGTCAGTTAAGAGTTGACTACATTCTTGATGACGGACTTAAGGAGGACTCATCTAAGGCTGTTCAACTGGATTTGTTGTGCACTTTCCAACCTTGTTAAAGTCATCCTGAGAGCTGCGCCGTAAGTTCGGTCTGCTATGCCACATTTTGAGCATGAAGTATCAGGTCTCTTTCGACTGAGTCCTTCGGTGGTTTTCCTTCCACAAATCCTCGAAGCTATCCTAGACTACTGGTGTGCCATTCTGTCACTTTTGAGGAGTGACGACGCTAGAGGCAAGAAATGTGAAAAGTTGAAAGTTCTCGTTTCCTCATCCGATGTTCTGTACAATTTACTGACCAAACTGAAGTTTCTAAGACAAATGCTTTTGTTGTGCTAAGCAATCATTAAGCGAAGTTGAAGCAGACAGCACCCTGGTCTACAAGGTTTACCCATCCCAGGGGAGGCCACTACCGCCTGATCTCGCAAGTCTGCCACACGTCCTTGATGAACGCGACTCGCTCCAGAACTGTTGCAGACCTTTCGTGACTACTATGGTAGCTGTTACTAGAAAGTGGTCCCAAACAAAGTTGAGAAGAACCTTGCTTCTATAAATTAAGCTACACGGGCAACTGCTTTAGGCACAACGTGCAAATTGTAAATCTGAATCTGAAGCTTGAGCTGCCCCGTATGTTGGAAAACGATGAGCACATTTTTCAGGCTTTTGTTCTCTTGGAGACTGACTACATGCGCCAGCTCACTGATGGATTTTGTGAACTATCAGAACTAGCTGCAACCGCTAAATAATACCATGGATCCCATGTCGTTCTGGAGACATCATGCTGTGCAATGGGCCAGACTCTGCGCTGCGCCACGTAATTGTACTTCTAGCGCGCCCGTTTTTAAAGTGCTAACGTCAGAAAGGGTATATTTTCCATGCTAAGGGTCATTAATCAAAACGAGCATGCATGCCATCAGCGATGCAAAGCTCGTTAGGCATGCTTGTATTTATTACAAGCTGCAAGGCTTGGTTGAAGTGAGCTGGTGTTGAGGCTCCATGGCTGGTTAGAAATGGCGTTCAGCCTTTTGGGTCCCGCTTTTGTTCGATATCTTTCCTCTTTATCTAAAACTTTCGGCAACTGGAAATACAGCAGGCATCTGTGTTTTGTAACCTTTCCCTGTTTATTAAACTGCGATAAACACCCATCAGCAATAAACACCCGCCGAATTTCTATCAAAAAATAAACCCGAAAATGCAGAAACCTAAGCATAGCTGGAGACTCTTGGCATTGTGAATGGCGCACATGTACGGTCACCATCCTACCAATTTTGTCCTCACTAAGGAGCTTGCCTCAAGCGATTTTTAAGGGGTTTCCCTGAAAGTTCATAGGGACCAGTGAGAAATCCAGTTTGAGTAACCCTTAAACAAATTTTTTGGTTTTGTTAACAGTACTCGAAATGAACTCCTCAAATTACATGTAGCACGGAAGAGGTATCTGCTTTTAAACCCAAACAAAAAAAAAAAAAGACATTGACATGCCATTTAAATTGTAGCTTCCATCCTCAACTATGTCTTTCGTGGTGGCAACAGGGGGTCACGTCGCATCGGACGCACCCAGTGCTTAAAGTTCGGGAGGGTCTAGGGCGGGTCTCGTACTCCCCTCCCTATTTTGAAGGGTGGTCCCGAGACCCCCCCCCCAAAGCTCTGGCGCTGGTGCAAACACAATCGTAAGTACTCCGTCTTGTAACAGAAATGTTGGGATTTTCCCCATTCAAGTTTTGTTGAGTAGCCATCTCCAGAGAGAGAAAAACTATGTTGTGAAACAGCCAGTGTCAGATTTTCGTGCAGAACAAAATGGCGGATATGTTTCAGGGGTCACTATTAATTTTTGACTGAGAATAGTAATCGAAATCCAGGTTGTTGGTCGTGTTTTGCTTCCCGAGAAACATGCCGGATTCCACACATCAGCTTTAATCGGGTCTGTTTATGCGTGCCTCTAATATGACCCTCCCATCCCTCTCCCTACCACAGTTTGTAGAGGTCTCCCAAAGTGAAGCACTTGGATCGGGCCCCCACTAAGAAAGTCCCTTCCCAAAACTGACGGAAGCAGGGCTCCAAGGTGCAGGCCAACCTTCTTTGGTATGGCTCGCTGGAGCAATGGAACAGTGAGAGGCCAGGAGCTGTATATAGAGAGAGCTTGGCCATTCAGCATGGGAAGGAGGAGGCGCCGCGTTGGCCGAAAGCGGGCTGGGCATGTTCCTGGGTGTCTTCAGAGGTCTGAATGTGGCCACAGCCAGAAGCCGAAACAATAACCCTGGCAGTCGGTCGCGAGAAACAGAAATTAGCAAGAGTGTCGGAGTAACTCTCGGCGACTGAAAAAGTGGTGCACATGACCTTTCGATCATAGTGTAAAATCATGGTGGAAAAGGTATGTAAAGATATAGAAAATATAAAAAGCGTGCGGAGATTAGCAGAACGATCGACGTAATCCGTACACGGGCGCTCAGAGGGCACAAGAATCTGCCATTCAAGTGTTAAAGCTCTGTCCAAGCAAAACAGAGTTCGAGCGGGCAAATTTGTTTCTTGCATCTTTTGCATGTTCATAATCGAAACACTCACGTGCACTGGCGTATTTTCAACCATGAAAAGTTACTTGAACTCTTCACGCACTTCCCCTAAAACTGTTTCACTACCACAACTAGGGGATTATTTCTCGGCTTCTGGTTGGCCAAGAAAGCATGCTCAAGCCCCTGCTCTCCGTCTGGTGGACGCGCCTGGCCCTGCCCGCTTGTCCCATTGGACCAAACTCCCCATATATACAGCTCTGAGGGGTGCCAAAGAGCCTCCCATGAATACCAAATGGATGGTAGGTTACGCTCACCTGGTCTACAAATGTAGCAGCCATGTACTTCGCTGTCACAGTGGAAGCGATTGCTCACCGTGGGTCCAGTCGCAGGGCTGTACAAACAGACTGGGCTCGACGCATTCGTGTGCCCACGACCCAGAGGGAGCTCCTCGTCGAAGACTACGGCCCCGAGGCGGGCGAGCAGTGCTCCACCCGCGTGTAGCACCCGGAGGCAGATCTGCCTCCCATCTCAGCAGTAGGCGATGCCGCGACGTCCTGTGTGCAGGGATCGACGCAGACAATCCAGACTCGCCTCTCCAACTTGGCTCCAGGCATGGAAGTAAGTCTGATGAATCGAGAGAGAAGGGTCCCATACATTTTGGCCACTTTGAAACAATAGGGCATAGAACGTCGGTGGTCCCAACCTGATCATGTTGCTGTCGGCCACGCTATGGCAAAGAAACAGCAAAAACATCACTCAGCCGGGGTGTGCGAATATTCGCCCTTTTCGAATAACGAATCGAATATTACCCTATTCGATTCGTTAATCGAATCGAATTATAATTCTCAAAAGTTTCGAATATTTTTCGAATAATTTCCGAATAGTCGTTACGGTGTCGCGCCGCGAGATTCCCTTCACAGGCGTCCCACAACGCGCCGGCACGCCTGCCATACGTGCCCGCAAGATGGCAATACGTACCCTCTTCTCCTAGACAATGATTGTCATCATCGGCAGCAGCAGTTCCTCTCTATACGTACGTTGCTGTTGCCTCCATTAGGAACCACTGTGTTAAGTATAACCCGCATGTAAGCGATTTGCCGAGAGACGAGACAGGCGACGTCGACCCGCTTCGCTGTCGCTCGGTCAGTCGCGCGATGAGGCAAGCCGCATGAAAGTGGCGTGAGCAAGTGACCAAGGCGATGAGGACGTTTTCTAGAAATCCAAACACCGAGCGACGCGACGAGCGACAGTGAGAAATCTCCGTCGCTCGCTGCTGAGTCCTGACCCTCGTCGCTGTCGCTCGTCTTGTCGCTCGCTAAATCGCTTACATGCGGTTCAGCATTTAGGGACCGCTTTCGCACGAGACTGCTCGTGCACGCTTTCGGAAAGCGTGTCGTGGAGACGTTTCAGAACTGGTTGCAACGGTACCGCCGCTCTGTGTGAGCGAAGTAGAAGTGGTAGAAGCAGGAAGTTGTTCGAAGAGAAAGCGCAGTAGAATGTGGAAGTTCTTCGGCCGCTCCCATGCAACCAATTGAAGAAGCCACAACAGCTGCTTGTGTCGAGTCTTTCCCAACACTTTCCATGGTTGTTCCACTTGTTCAGTGTGTGAAGATGTTGCTTTTTGAGGGCGCAAGTGGAACAAGACAATGCGTTTTCCCAGAATCTTCTCAGATCATTGAAAACAAGGTTCCTGGACGTAAGCACACAGGCACATCACGCCCTTGCCACCTTCCTTGATCCTCAATTCAAGAACATCTGCTACATCAAGGAATAAAAACAGAATGTAGAGTTCGTACTAAGTACAATGCTTCAGGATGTACCAGGCTCAAGCGAACTGTGATTTTATGTTCAGCATCCGCGTGAACCGTGATATTATGTTTAGCATTCTAATATTTCAGTAGCTTTTGTCTCTATTTAAATATATATCGTTGAACTCTAGTTATTATTGTCTAGTCGCGTTTTTACAATAAATTTAAGAAACATTTTGGAACAATAAAAATAAATTTATAATCTCTGCTCTTCTTTAATAGCTGTCTACTTACTATTCGGAAACTATTCGAGAATTATTCGATTCGTATTCGTATTCGATTCGGTCCCACAATTATTCGATTCGTATTCGATTCGGTTTCAAAAATCACTATTCGCACACCCCTACTCCCGAGGCCTGCATCTAGTTTCTTTTCTAGCTTCAATTTGCACAAAAACTCGGACGTCGACGCATTGAGCACTCCAGCAACTTCAT